>BPTQ01000002.1:189444440-189454773 GCA_019973895.1 Chrysanthemum seticuspe | reverse complement strand
GTTCCACACCGTCCCTATACTGTATTGATTATGCGCGCTTCACTGTTATTGTTATGGCCACTAATATTTCTGCAGGGGCGTATGGATGCATCCTAGATCTGTACTGTACTGTTACTGATATATATATTGTTCTGGTGATGTGGTGCGTGTGTGCAATACACCCCCTCACATACTGGGAGCTAGCTACTCCACTGGTTACTGAGGTCTCCCCTCCTATTGTCTGGTATTCCGAGGTCACCCCTCCGAATACGATGGTTACTGTTGATTACTGGACTGCTATTGCCACTACTGATATTACTGTACTGTACTGTTGGCTCGGGATAGATTTCTGACAACCCTTACACTGTTGATATATATTATATTGTACCATCTGTTTACCCCAACACACCATATTCTGTATTGACTGCCCGTTACTCTGTACCCTTATGTGACTTATTCTTCTACCATTCCATTCACGTACCGGGTTATTACATGATTATTGAATTTGATTGTGCTATTGCATGCCTTATGTGACTACTGTTTACCCTGCTGCGATATGATTAGTATGCGATGATTCACCTGTTGTAATCTGATTACATGTTATCCTACTGTTATGTGGCCCCTTTGATTTGTCTGGTGACCATGATAGCGTGAAATCGATTGTTGATCTGTTTATCTTGTATACTTCGTTCGGTTAATCTCGTGAACTATGACTATCCGTTAGTATCGTTATCTGCTTATTGTTGATCTGCCATGTTTACATTTCTGTTTATGCTACTGTTTGATTGAGTAAATGGTCCAACTTGTGACGTCTGGCTCGTTAATTTATTTAGTTGCTCTGCTATGTCTTTAATTCATTCGATTATAATGTTCATACTGAATTTTCTACTTGTTACGTGTGACTGCCATGCTTTGACTATTGTTAGTACTTCTGCTGATATGATACTAATTATGTTATTAACTGTAGTTACTTGACTTGTGTGATTGCCATGCTCACTTTGTAATTAGTTGCTTCCGCTAGCCTTTGGACTTCAGTTTGGTTTATATGTACTCTGACTTCCTGATTTATTGTATGCCTGGTTATTTATATGTGCTTCCGTATATGTCATCAATGTGTTATGTGCCTTGTCCTACTCTGTTATCTGTTCCTTCTGGATACCTGTATAATTGTGTTTCTGCAGGAATCCTCATCGACTCATTGTTTCCTTTCCATTGCGACATTGTTATTGTTTCCTCTGTTTCATTTCATATTTCTGATTCTGTTTAGCTTTCGTTTTGTTATATCTGTTCACTGGGCTTTTTAAGCTCAGCCGCATTTCTTTTCCTGCGGCAGGTTTTAGGTTTGAAGATGGGATTTGATGGGCTGAGAGTTGGATTATCTGAGTGGGCCAACCCTAGTTACCATATTATTTTGGACTTATTTTGAAGAGCTTTTGTTTGGAGATTTCATTTCATTTTGATATGTTATTTTTAAGTCTTCAGCTTGTAAAGATTTTAATTGTATGTTCTGATATGACACCAGAATGTGACACTTCTGCCCTTGTCGGGTTGGGGTGTTACATTTCATCTATTGCAACACCACAAGTCTGAAGATGCTTGATAAATTTGACCAGGTTTTCATCCAATCTATGTAGATGTTGGTACATAAGCTCCCTGTATTCATCAGTGTTGGCATTGAAGGTGAGCACATCAGACTTTAGATCAGCATAGCTGGCAGCAGCTTCAGTGTGTTGATCCCATAATGTTTCAGTAACCCCAGAGTGTAGCTTCATTGAAGCTTTAGTGATCCACATAACTAGTTGCCTCTCTGTCAGTGAAAGAGTATTGCCAAACTTTCTGAATTCTTCAAGACAGGAAGATGCAGAAGAGTCAGAGTCATTATATTCAGGCTGGAAAGGTGACTCTTTAGGCTCTTGCGGATCAGGCTGATGCTCTTGTTCAGTTTGAACATCAGCGTCCACTTCTTCTCCTGCTGATAAAATTTCGTCTTCACTTTCAGCTTGTTCTTCATCAGAGAAAAGTATTTCAGTAACCTCAGCAACCGTCAGTAAACCAGTGGTGGTGATGGGTTCCATATCAGCGGGTGGTATATTTCCCTCTGAGTCTTTGTCCCCCAGTGACCCCTCAGACATTGGTGGGCATTTCCCAGTGCCTTCGCCAGAGTCAGGATTGGTTGTGGGTTCCGTATCGGCGGGTTGTTTCTTTCCCTCCGAGTCTTTATCCCCCTATGACCCCTGAGACACTGGTGGGCGTTTCCCAGTGCCTTTGGCGGATTCAGTGGCAGTGAGATCCCTATTAGCGGGTTGTTCAGTTCCCTCTGAGTCTTTGGGATCATTCAGTTGGCCCTCAGACAAAAGATGTGATTTGCGAATGTCATCCTTGGGTAGTATGGAAGGCGCTCCCCTACCAGCGGGTTGTATGTTTCCCTCTGGATCTTGGGGAGTAGTAGTTGGGACCAAGGGCACTGATTGTGATTTATCAGTGTCCTTCGTTGTCACCGGAGTGGATGTTGCTTGGTCTCTAGTGGGTGGCATATCAGTCTTGGGCTTCTTTTGCCTTTTAGGCTGTGTTCCTGAAGCCTCAGGGCCCTGAAACTTGGGTTTTTAGGAGCAGGGTTAGGAGACACTGAGTCCCTCTAGTTGTTTACAGCAACCATATGAGCCGTCAATTCGATATTAGTGATAAGGGATGGATCCTTTTGAAAATTAGATTGACTCAGGATGCCAGGTAAAGCACAATATTTTTGTTCCTGAGGATAATTGCAACCCAGTAACACTTGCAAAGCACAAGAGACAAACCTAGGATACGAAACGTATTTCGTCCTAGATTTGCTCTGTGGCTTGGTTACGAGATCATTGTAAATGATCTCCCCTATGTCGACAGTGACCCCATTCATCAAGCAGTATGCCACCATCAACTGAATAGAATTAACTTGTTCAGTGGATGAGTGGTTCCCGCCGAGAACCTGAATCACAAAAGTGAACAGGATCTTCCAAGCCGCAGGAAATGAGTTCTTGGTGACTGGGGTTCTGTCCAAAAATTTTGGATCCAAAACAATTTGTTTTAACCCATCCTTTATTGTGGAGGGTTCAGGATGAGCCACATAGTTTCCATAATTATAGTCTAACCATGTTGAAGTGCAAAAAGTTTTATAATCCAGGGTCAGTGACTTTTCCCCATTAAAAAGACTGAACCTGATGAGATACTCCCTGAGTGGTCTAAGGTCATTCTCATCAGTAGAGGGTGTCAGGTCAAAGGCCGTAGCTGTTGCCCAAAACTCCCTGAGGAGGTTTTGGTACAGTATAGAGGGATTCTGAACAAAGGCCGTTTTCAGTGGGCAGTTGAATAAAAATTTCATTATGTCCTTATAGGCTGGGACATTTTGGGGGTATTCAAAATTGCCTATAACATTGTTAGTTTTAAATTCAACATTACTTTGATCCCCTACCCACTGTGGTGCAAAGTGAAGAAGTTATGTTTTGCCATTTCCATTAAAACTTTTAGGGTTTTGAGAATAATTTTTTTGACAAGAACAATCAAGTGTTGTGACGAAAAACCTTTTGTAAATTTGTTACAAAGAAGATTTTTGTGAAAACTTGTTTTGAGGATTGAAGAACACACAAAAAATTTGGGTTTGAGAAAGTATTTTGACAGAGTTTTTCTTCAGAAATTAATTTGTGTGTGTTTATGAGGTTTGGAAGAGGGTATTTATAGAGTGGTGAGAGGGGTAAAATTTGTACAAAAGAGGATTTGTAAAGTCAGTTTTTGAAAACACTTTGAATCTCCTCATTTAATGCCATCACTCCACTACCCGCAGTAAAATCCCGGTTTTCAAGGAAACAGTGCAGTGCACAGTAAAAGTGCATTCTGCAGTAATAAAATATCCATTAGATATTTCATGTGAGGTAAGGCATTTAATGCCAAGTAGGATGAGGTAAGTTTAGAGGGACCCTTGACTTGGATGACAGTAAGATAAAGAGACATATATTCCTTTATTAAATTGGTGTGTTTACCAACCAAGGACATTTAAGTAGCTGATACTTTGTGCATTTAGTTACTCATTCAATGCTCAATTTCTAAAGTCAGGGTCCCTGAATGAGTCTTACTCATTCAGTGAGAGGGTTTTTTTGGAGTTTTGTTCAGGGAGGATGAACTTTTTCAGGGAAAACTTACTAGGATTGGTTTTCAGGTTGCTGACTTTCAATGTCTAGCATTCCCAATTCAGCTTTCAGTCTCCTGAAGGTAGGTTCATCTAAGGGTTTGGTGAAGATATCAGCAAGTTGATATTCAGTAGGGATGAAATGAAGCTCTATGTCTACTTTCATTATGTTGTCCCTGATGAAATGATATCTGATATCAATGTGTTTGGTTCTTTGGTGAAGGACAGGGTTGTTGGAGATTGCAATAGCACTGGTGTTGTCACAGAAGATGGGTACCATTTTGTAATGGATGTCATAGTCACTGAGTTGACTTTTCATCCATAAGATATTGGCAAAACATCCTGCAGCAGCAACATACTCAGCTTCAGCTGAAGACATAGCCACTGATTGTTGCTTTTTGGCACTCCAACAAACCAGTTTTCCTCCAAGAAATTGACAGGACCCTGAGGTACTTTTTCTGTCCATGTTGCAGCCAGCATAATCAGAGTCAGAATATCCTTTGAGATCAAACCCTGAGCACTTTGGATAGTAGAGTCCAAGGCTTGGAGTTCCCTTCATGTATCCGAGTATTCTTTTGGCTGTAGTGAGATGGGATTCTTTGGGATTGGACTGATATCTTGCTATTAGACAGACTGAGAATTGTATGTCTGGTCTGGAAGCAGTTAGATACATCAGTGAGCCAACAATCCCTCTGAAATGGGTTTGATTGACTGATTTGCCAGTGAGAGCAAGTCGAAGGTTGTTAGGAGGGACCATTGGTGTCTTCACTGAGGCACAGTCAGATATCTCATATTTCTTCAAGAGATTTCTGGTGTATTTCTCTTGACTGATGGAGATTCCTTTATCAGTTTGCCTGATTTGTAGTCCAAGGAAGTATGTGAGTTCACCCATCATGCTCATTTCAAACTTCTTTGTCATCAGTTTTTTAAACTGTTTGCAAAGAGTATAGTTTGTTGAGCCAAAGATGATGTCATCAACATATACTTGGACCAGTATCACATCTTGTTTTGTCCTGTAGATAAACAATGTGTTGTCTATCTTTCCTCTGACAGACTTGTTTTGAATCAGGAAGGCTGAGAGAGTTTCATACCATGCCCTGGGAGCTTGTTTTAGTCCATAAAGGGCTTTATCAAGCTTGCAGACATAGTCAGAGAATTCACTACTCTCAAAGCCAGGAGGTTGCTGAACATACACATCTTCCTTGAGTTCACCATTCAGGAATGCACTTTTTACATCCATTTGGTAAACTTTGAAGTTCATGTAGGTAGCATATGCAAGGAAGATCCTGATGGCTTCCATTCTTGCAACAGGAGCAAATGTCTCATCATAGTCAATGCCTTCTTGTTGACTGTAACCTTTGGCTACAAGTCTGGCTTTGTTTTTAATGACAGTGCCGTTTTCATCAGTTTTGTTTCTGAAAACCCACTTCATTCCTATGACAATGACATCCTGAGGACATTTGATCAAGGTCATGACCTTGTTTTTATCAAACTGTTGAAGTTCTTCTTGCATGGCCTGAACCCAGCTTGGGTGTTTTAGAGCCTCAGTGACACTTTTGGGTTCTATTTCTGATAGAAAATCAGCATATAGACATTCATTGGCTGAAGCTGCAGTTAAATTAGCAGCCATGCTTCTAGTGAGCATACCTTCAGTGGGTTCACCAATGATGTTTACAAGTTCAATATCCTGAGATTTTGTCCACTTACTTTGTGGTCTAGGATCTGAGCTTGAAGAAGTCACTGGAAACTCAGGAGTGAGTTCTGGTGCAGGAGCCACATAATCATTTAGATCATATGTTGAGATGTCTTGTTCAGGTTAGGTTTCTTGAATCACAGGTTCCTGAACATTTGGTTCAGTGTTACCTATCTCAGTGGGGACTGATTGGTTATCAATGAATTCACTGATGGTTGGTTGGGGAAGGTTGTGAGGCAAGACATAATATGAGATGTCATCATCTATTTGGTATGAGGAATTGATTTCAGTGTTGTACTCATCAGGAGGATATCTTGATGAGTTATCAATTCCTATTTCCTCCACTAAGGTATTTGTGAACCTGATGCTTTCTGAACTTTCATCAAAGGTGACATGAAAGGTTTCCTCAACTTGTTGTCTCCTTGTGTTAAATACCCTGAAGGCTTTGGAGATCATTGAGTAACCTATAAAGTATCCATCATCAGCTTTTGCATCAAACTTGCCTAGATGATCCTTGTGGTTGTGAATGAACACAGGACATCCAAACACATGAAAGTAGTTGATATCATGAAGTCTACCTTTGAATATCTCATATGGGGTTTTGTTATGTCTTTTGACAATGATTGACCTGTTTTGTGTATAACAGGCTGTTTTGACTGCTTCAGTCCATAAATGTTTTGAGAGAGCTGAGCCATTTAACATAGTTCTAGCAGCCTCAATGAGAGTTCTGTTTTTCCTTTCAGCTACCCCATTTTGTTCAGGGGTGTAAGGAGATGAAAAGTTTTGGGAGATTCCCTTTTCATCACAGAAATTCTCAAGCTCTTCATTTTTAAACTCAATCCCTTTGTCAGTTCTGATTTGTTTAACAGTAATGTCATTCTGGCTTTCAATATTCCTGATGAATGACATTATTGTATCAGCTGCCTGACTCTTTTTGGAAAGAAAGTATACCCAAGTGTATCTTGAAAACTCATCAACAATGACAAGTGTATACTTCTCATGCTGGATTGATCTAGGACTGACTGGTCCAAAGAGATCCATGTGCAGGAGGTGAAGGCAACTTTTGATTGAGAAATTTTGTTTTGTTTTGAAAGATGCTCTTTGGTGTATGCCTTTTTCACAGGCTGAACATGGTTTATCTTTTGCAAAAACCAGGGATGGTAAGCCAAGGACCTTGTTTTGTTTTGCCAAGTTGTTGATGTTTTTGAAATTTAAGTGTAAGAGTCTCTTGTGCCACAGCCAGTTGATAGTTTCAGTGGCTTTGGCAAAGAGACAAGTTCCATTTTGAGAGAGTGTTGACATGTCTAAGACATAAACATCATCTCTTCTAGGAGCTATCAAAACAACTTCTTTGTTGGCATTGAAAATGGTGCCTTGTTTGTCATTGAATTGCACAATGTACTTTGCATAACAAAGTTGACTGACACTGATGAGATTGTATTTGAGACCATTAACGTAAGCTATTCTAGAGAAAAATATTCCATTGCAGTATACTGAACCATAACCTTCAGTGGGACATGATGAGTTATCACCAAATACTACCTTGGGTCCTAGTTCCTTTACATACTTGTGCAGATACTCCTTAACACCAGTCATGCTTCTTGAGCATCCACTATCTAGATGCCAAATAGGCTCCCTGGCGTGTCTCTTCACAAATAGTAAATTGGATTAGTTTCTCTTGCTAACCCACATACTAGTGGGCTTGGGCCTAAAGGTCTGTTTGAATTTGGCAATTGACTCATGGTCAGTGGTTGTGTGCATTGTGCTACCACAGGTTTTGCATTTGGAGACTGAGGATGACTCAGTGATTCTGGGTTGCTTGGAACTTCTCCTTGCTTGGATGACATTGTCATGCTGGGATGTCTCATGAGCTGGATTTCCGCAAATATCGCAGCATGTGTTCATGAGACAATCATCAGGATAAAGATGATCATTAAAACCACAGTGTGGGCAGGGAGGAAAGGGTTTTGCTCTAAACTTTTGAGCATATTTGGAGGTTGAAGCATATTGATGACCAACATCGGTATAGTTTGCTTTACTGAGTGAACTTACATATTGTAAGTGATCAGAAGTTATGTGATCATCCTTTTTGCATATCATACAAAAAGGATTCTATAGCAGTTGTCAGTGGTATGACTGGTATAGTGGCATAGTTCACACTTCTGTTTGGGCTTGTTGGTGGATTTTGACTTTGATGAACTAGAGGAGGCTGATTTAGTTTCCTTGATTGAATGAGGAGCTTTTTTGATGGATTCCATATTGTTGGAATCACTCCTAAACAGTATTTCAAGTATTTATATTTCATATGTAATAGGTAGCTTTATTATGGCCTTTATGTTTGTTTAAGGTCCAGCTTATGTAGAAGGCCCATAAGCTGAGGCCCAAGCCCAATAAGGAATAGGGAAGGAGAGGGAGTGTTGCCCTAGCTCCTTGCCTATATAAACTCTTGTAAACCCTCATTTGAGGGTTGGTTGTTCAAGTTTTCTTTTCTTTCACATACACTACGCCTAACCGTCCCTTAGTTTATATGTGTGTGTGCTTGATACTTGTTCATCCGCCTTATCTCTTTCTCTATAAGCTTGTGTTGTAAAACTAGTGACCTAACAGTGGTATCAATCGCCAAATAGTTGGGTGTACTCAGTTGTTTTTTGAAGTTTTGGTTTTGGATCTTACGCTTAGAGATAACGCTATCTTTGGTTATCTTAAAAACTCGTTTTTTACACTTTTTAATCCAAGATTCTTGTACTTTCAATGTTTTGAGGTGTTAAAATACTTGTTTTTGGCAAAAAGTTTCAAACTTTACGCGTGGATTTACGTTTTTAAGCTTGTTTTTGTTCGTGGGTGTCGTTCTACGCGTAACCCGTTTAGCAGTTTTGGTACATCAAAATTCACACTTTTGTGTTCTTTTGGTACTATTGAAGCTATTCCATAACAAAAAACTGGTTTAGAAACACATTTGGGCAGAATCAAAGTTACGAGTAATCCTACGCGTATCAAAACCCTAAAATTACGCGTAAGATTGTTCCTTGGTTTGATCTTCAATTTTCTGGTTTACTCCGTGTTTTCTTACTTGGATAAGTCTGAAAATACGTCGGCTTTGGATATCTTTTGCACTGTGAAGTGTAAAAGATCATTTGGGCAAAAACCCTAAAATTACGCATAAGCATAAGCTTACGCGTAGAATTCCTACGCATAAGATTCACTTTACGCGTAAACTACGGTCTACGCATAAGGTAATCCTACGCCTAAGTTTCTACGCCTAACTTTTGTCTACGCTTAACTTTAGTGTTTTCCCTACTTACGCGTAAGCTAAAACCTACGCGTAACTCCTCATTGTTATGCGTAACTTTTGGTGTTTTTACGCATAAGTGCTACTTAGTTCTTGTCTTTTCTACGCCTAAGGATACTTCATCAACAAAGGTTCATTCGACTACAAAGATCCATCTTTACCACACAAGTTTATCATCATGTCTCAACCACCATACTTTAACTATTTCCCTCACACTTATAATCATCAACAACAACAACAATTAACTCCACAACATCAACAATGGAATCAACAACAAGCTATTTATCAACAACAATTTAATCAGCAACATACTCCACAACTTGGTGCAATCCCACAACCACAAATGGTTCAACCACCACCAAGTCTTCAAACTCTACCCTACACAAACGATTTCAATCAACATCCATCACGAAGCACTATGAAGGAACCCACTTGGTTTGCTAAGATGTGTGAAGCTTTAAGCAGCCAACAATCAATTCATGAAGCTGGATCACTTGATAGACCTCCAATGCTCACTCCAGGAAACTACGATCAATGGGTGATAAGGTTCTTTAGGTTTTGTGATCTAAAGAAGCCACATGGAAAGTTCTTAAATAAGGTTATCTTGGAAGGTCCATTTGAAATGCCTACTGTCATTGTACCCGGAGATCCAACTGCTGTTCCACCAAGAGATGAACAAACCAACATTGCTACTGTTGCAGATTTAAATCCTACAGAACTTCTACACTATGAAGCTGATGAACTTGCAATGGAATACATCCTATTAGGATTACCAAACCCAATTCTTCGTAGTGTTGATGCTCAAAAGACTGCACAAAAAATGTGGTTGAAAGGTACACCGAAGAAATCTAGTGTTTTGGATTTCTTGGAATAGTGGGTAACTAGCATCAAAGGACCTCACTCGTAACCTCCAGATAGTTCACTAGGTCGAAGTACTTAACTAACAACCGACGAATTTCGAAGTGTGTAGAATCGTTTGGTTCACCCAAGGAAGTATCACGAAGCACTACCTACAACTAACTTTAGCAAACACATCCCATCTCAAACTTCTGAACCACCACCAACTTGGTAAACACCAACACCCTAACGTGGTTCAACACCTCATACAACGACTAATTTAACAACAACTATTTATCGAACAACAACTAAGGTAACAACTACAACACCTCAATTAACAACAACAACAACTACTAATATTCACACTCCCTTTATC
>BPTQ01000002.1:189207689-189438116 GCA_019973895.1 Chrysanthemum seticuspe | reverse complement strand
CCGTTTATCTATGCTCCCGTTATCAGTCGCGACCAACTGAAACCCACCTCTCTGAGGCTAAAAGAATCCTCCGATACATCAAGGGAACCATTAACTTGGGGATCTGGTATCCGAAGGATTCTGGTTTTGAACTAATCGCTTTTTCAGACGCTGACCACGCAGGATGCTTAGACTCAAGGAAAAGTACTTCAGGAGCTCTACAATATCTCGGTGATAAACTGGTGTCTTGGCAATCAAAGAAACAGGATTGTACATCGCTGTCATCAACCGAAGCAGAATATGTAGCCATGTCCGCGTGTTGTGCTCAAGTCATTTGGATGAGAACACAACTCAAAGACTATGGTTACGTATTTGACAGAATCCCGATGTACTGCGACAATCGGAGTGCCATTGCAATCTCGTGCAACTCAGTTCAGCACTCGAAATCAAAGCACATCGATCTACGCTATCATTTCATCAAGGACCACGTGGAACAGGGTACCGTTGAATTATACTTTGTGGGTACTGAATACCAATTGGCAGATCTGCTCACCAAAGCCTTGCCTCCCGCTAGGTTTAATGAGTTGGTCCACCGAATTGGTATGAGGTGTTTGACTCAAGAGGAATTGGATGACCTCTTAAAATAGTCTTAAAAACCTGTCAAACACCAAAACATCTTTTGTAAATAAATTTTTCAAAAACAAAATACAAAAATATAAAATCCGATAAAACAACAAAAATATTCTCCTAATCTATCTCTCTTTCAACATGGCAAGTACATTTCTTCCGTCAACACTTTAATCTTTCAAAATTCAGTATTTTTCCGATTAAGTGTTGAGGGGGAGAAGATAATCTATTAACTGTTTCACAACATCTGTGTACTTGCATGTTATCACATCTCGGTTGATTATTTTACAAATGGTGGTACACTTTCTAATTCAAAGACACTCCTTGGACTTTAATTAACAACCTTTCATTATTTTCTCGAGTCGAGGGGGAGTTTCGTCAAGTTTCTTTCCCAAAATCTTCATTAGGTAACCAAAATGGAAGTTAAAAGGCTTTGTGTGAAAAAGGAAAAGGTGGAGGGACTATAACTGTCAAAACCTTAAAGTTATTTTATACAAAATACTCCACCCACCACATTTATTCCCATCACATTAAATATTTCACCTAATATCATCCACGGTCCATAATCGTTTTACAAATCCGTGCTTTCGATTATCAATCTGTAAGTGTTTCTGTGTTTGGATCATGTTTTTAAACAATGGTTTTGAATCTCATGTAAATCCTACGGCTAAAACGTGTTCTACGCGTGATTATGTGTTCTACGCTTATGCGTAAGAACACACAATCAATACGTGTGTGTTTAGGGTGAAATGATTGTGTCAAAACGTTCATAATACATCAATGATACTTTATTAACCATCAAAATCCACCCAGTTTCACTAATTGATGATTTTTTAAAATTAGGGTTTATAAGTCGAATTGGGTGTTTTCAAATGTGAAGTGTTTTGGTTAAAAAGATAGTTGGGTTATGCTCTTGCGTTGCTAAATTGATAATTTCCAAAGTCTATAGCCACCCAGAAACACGAATTGGTCATCAATTCAAAACTAGGGTTTAAAGCTCATAAACTTTGGGTATTTTTTATTCACTGCATAATAAGTGTTAAAACTTGGTCTACATGCTCTCACAACTTCTATGTTATACCAGAAAAACTTTGGTGCATAATCCATGGCTAGATTTGATACGCGTAGAATTAGGGTTTAGTCTACGCGTATGCCTTTCTACGCGTAACTGATTTATGCATGATTCATGCCATGTATTGTTATTGAAATGTATATGTGTGCTAATATTGATGATTTGATAAATTTATTTCTTGCTACACTTAGAATTCAGAATCAAGGTCATTTTATTATCTACGCATAAGGATTACCCTACGCGTAGTTATGTTACGCGTAAGAAAATCCTACGCATAACAGCTACGCGTAAGGTTCTACAATGGACTACGCGTATCCTGTGAAGGATATGCGTAAACAGTAACCTCTACGCATAAGGTCAACTCTTACGAGTAACCTTACGCGTAAGGTTAATATATGCCTACGCATAAGCTCTACGCATAAGGTCTCTTTTTCCTACGCGTAATATTTCTTACGCGTAAGTTAGGATTCTACGCGTAAGTTTACGCCTAAGCATATATCATTCCTGTCTACGCGTATCTTTGCCAAAACTATGCTTAACCCTGGATTGACCTTCATGATGAATTGTTACTTGTACAAACTTGTAAATAAACTAATCATATCGTCACGAATCCAAAAATGTCACGAATAAACTTAAATCGTTTGATATGTTGTGAACAATAAGTGATAAAATAAACTTTAAAACTTAAAGTTAACTAACTCACGAAACATTTCACGATATCATTGAACTATTGAACATACAAGTGACTTAGGACTCGTAACAATCATTGACACTGTACATTCAATAACTAGACAATAAGACCTTCTGTTGACTAACATTATGTCTTTCGATATGTTGGTTCTTTTGGCTAATGTTATTTCAGATCACGACATGGCTGAACAAATGAATGTGGATGCACCTGAAGTTCTCTCCATTGCTGATATCTATCCTCATGGCTATCCAATGAAGATAGGAAAGAATAACCTCCGTGTTGACTTTGACACCCTCACTTGCTCTGAATCTTCGTGTCTTATTGCTATTGATATTCTGAGGACTCATCCATATCAGAACATGCTTACTCACTCTGCAACCATTCCTGAGATCTACATCCAACAGTTCTGGAACACTATGGAAAGGGTCAAAGGACAAACTGCTGTGACGGTGACTCTGAATCACAAACAAGTCACCATTACACCTGCAGACTTAAGGGCTGTTCTCCTAATTCCTGATGTCGATCCGACCAAACTATATGCCTCACCTGCTGAAGAGCTCACTCTCCAATTCTTAATCAATATCGGTTATGATGAGGCTACAGGAGTAATCAACAAGCACTCTCACGTAGAGCTTAAGAGTATTCCTCAACCCTAGAGAACTCTCTACATGATCATCACCAAGTCTGTTTCTGGTCGTGATAGCGGCTATGAGCACCCTAAGCTCATGGAACTGCAAATATTCTGGGCATTGGTCAACAAGAAACACATCGCTATCGAAGCTCTGATTTGGGATGACATGATGTCATTTCTCAACAAACTTGGCTCAAAGATTCCCTACATCAGATATACTAAATTGTTGATCCAGAGAGCACTTGGACTTCATCCTGACATTCCCAAGAGGCTCAATGACCCCGACAATCACGACATGTTGACGGAACCCATTCTCACTGTTAGAATCAAGGAAACGTCTACAAAGAAACAAGGTGTTGTGCTGCCAGATTTCCTTCTAACTGAAGATGTCAGAAAGCTAGAATCGTACCAAAGGTATCTGGAAGCAGTCAGACAAGGCAAAGTTGGTCACCTTGACGAAAAATCTTCTGGAACACCTGTAAGGAGAACCAGAAAAGGAAGTGCTGGAAGTGTCACAAGTACAGATAGTCAAAGGAATGTTCCAAAGAAGAAACCTATTCCAAAGAGGAAACCCACCCCTAAGAAGAAAGTTCCTTCTCTGGAAGCCACTCCGATCCTTTCACTTGAACCGCAAAGACAGCTCAGGGACGAGGACTCTGAGGCTACTGACACAGATGAAGAGATCTCATACTCTGAAACTGCAAAGGATGAAAATCCCTCAGTACCGAAACCTCCAAGTCCCCAAACTATTAAAGGGAAGACTCCTGCACTTGTACCTCAGGATGAAAGCTCTGAAGATGAAGAAGAGCAATTGGATCAAAGATGCAGAAAGAAGTTTCACAAAGTCAGACACCTTCAAAAGGCCGAAGAATTTGCTAAAGATCAAATGGGTGGCCCCGGAGGTTCAAGTGGTGCTGCCCACTTTAAACCATCTCCTGATGCGGTTAATCAACCCGATAAGGGAGCTGGTGCCACCACTCTTCTGCAACAACAACAGCCTGTGGAGGACACTATTGTGTATGATTTTGAGAAACAGATAACTGAGAAAGAAAAGTCTAAGGATGACGAGGATGATTATTCAAAGTTTCTTCTAGACAGTCCAACCCACTCAAAGGAGAAAATCACAGAAACTCCTAAGGACATGAAGTCTCCTCATGTCTCCTCATCATCTGATTCTTCGTCTTACTCTTCACAACCACCATCAACGAAGTCAACCAGATCATCATCCAAATCCGTGAAGAAACCACCTAAATCTTGGATTTCTCAAACACATGCAAGAATTGTGAAAGCTGTCAAACAAGTTAGAAAGAAGGACATGCTTCAAAGAAAACTTAATTGGTATGCTGAACAAATGCAGTACTTACATGATGAGAATGACAAGATGCGGAAAGATAGGAAGACTATTCAGGAATTCATGAAAAGTCATCGTCAGGAGGAACTGAATGAAATGATTGAAGGTTACACTCAAAAGTACCTTCAGGATATCGTTCCAAATGTCCAAAAGGAACTGGAGAAGTCAGCAAGAGAACAAACCCACAAGTTTCTTCTCGACACTGTCCCCGGTGTAACTAGAGAAGTATTCTCCAGACAACTCACCCCTAACATCGTCGCATTGGTTAAACATACAATGGCCAAAGAAGCTGATCTCTCTGAATCTGAGTTAATCACTAAACTAGTGATGCAAATGTCAAAGCGATCTGGAACGTTTACTTCGGATGAAGCTAAATTTTTCGAAGGTCTACTTGCTTTTCAACTCAGTTCATCATGCAAGGAGTCAGCCGATCAACCAAAACGGCCAAGAGATGACGATGATAAGGATAAGGACTCTGCACCTAAACGTCAGAAGCAGTCTGGTCAATCTACATCTATGCCACCTCCTCTACCACGGACTTCTTCTCAACATAAAACTCCTCCACCTCGGTCTTCTACTGATAAACCTCGGGACGATTCCGAGTTACCACCCCTGACTCATACAACTGGTGACTACTTTGAGTATACGGGTGGTGACGATGAAGAGGTCCTTGAGCCCCGACAACAACCCACCTCACCCAAACAAGTGTAGAAACCAGCTTCATCATCAAAGCCTTCCAAAAAGAAGAAACAGACGACTCAACCCGGAGTCGTATCATGGCTAGATGACGATAAAACCGAAGAGTTTGAATGGTTCTCCACACTTGTCAATCAAACTCCCTACCCTGATGAAGGTCAAGAATTGGTAGATGGTTCAACAATGGAGCATGCAAAAATGTTGCAAGAACAGTTCCATGTGAAGAAAATGACGAAATCTGAATTGAAGCGAATCAAGAATGAAGCTTTTCAACTATGGAAAGACAGCTCTGAAAGCGCCCTCGAGGTCGAATATCATCTTGAGAACATCGCTCGAGCTATGTCTAACAACATGGATTGGCTCAATCCGGAAGCAAACATTGACTTCACACAAAGGGACAACCCTCCATACTACACCGACTGGACCAAACCTCTACCGACCATTGGCCAAGCAGACGAACCAAGGATTCCCTTCCGATATTTCTTCAACAAAGACCTGGAATTTCTTCTCCATGGTGGCGATGGTTCGAGAAAATACACTACATCATTGACTCTTCCATTCCCAGCGGCCATTTACTCTAACTGCATAGCTATCGAGGAACGTGCAACTCACTTGTTTTCTGAAAACGTGCAAGCATACGACCAAGATGCATTGTATGGGATTCATCATTGGCCTGAACGCCGAAGAATCTACTACAGAAGCTGCCTGGTTCAGAAGTCTCAACATGAAGTGTATAGCTCCAAGGACATCGTGGCCATCAAACACATTGATCTCAAGTCTAAGTGGGACTACACATTCTTGAAGAATATCATAGTCAAACGACAAGATGAACAGGACTATGAATTCTCAGAGGCTGACTTTGAGAACTTGTCCCTCAACGACATCGAAGACTTGTACCTTGCCAAAGTACAGGGTCGTATGAGACAATTCTCGACTGAAGTTCAACATGAATTTATCAAGTCAGTTCTCATCTTCATTAGACGCATTGTGATCAAAGAACGTGTCGAAGATATCCAGATGGCTGCTGAATCATATCAGAAACGTGTAAACTTCACTCCACCACAGCTTGATCTTCCTGACATCAACCAGCTCAAACAACTTACGCTCATCAGCAAACCTTTCGGCATTGTTTACCGCAGTGAACTTCGCAGAAACTGCTTAATGGCGTGTAGTGAGCTCCATAAATTCGGGGATCATACCTTGAAGATGGTTAGGGATGGATTAGCCTACAGATTGAAGGATATACGCCTGAAAGTTGGGAATCCTAAGCGCTGGAACTCTCAGGAAAGGAGGAATGTGAGAAGGATCATCACCATGATTGATGAACGGTTGTTCAGAAGGGATCAGTTCAGACGCTTGGAGAGCTATGTTGGTGGTCGACCCAGGAGAAACATCACCGGATTTCAACGCCCTGTGCGCACTCCTGGGAACATCACTGCACTTCCTGGTACCCCTTGAATTGTTTCCTTCATAAAATTTTGGATGCATGATTTTCTATGTGTATGGCTTGTGCACACATAACAGTGTACAACCCGTAAGTGTCAAGAAAGGACCCTGTGGTACGCCTCAGTGCCACAATCCTTATAAAAGGAGCGAAAGCTTCTTATTTTTGAGTAAAACCTATCAAACCTTTCCTTTTTCAAGATTTTGCTCAAAAAGACAAGTACTTCCCCATATGATTTTAAAACCTCAACCGTTTATATCACTAGTTGAGGGGGAGTATTTGAATTAAAACTTTGTTCACAAATTGTTCACAGTGGTCACTCTTCCCGCAACACTCAAAATGGTCATATTTATTCTCAAACCGTTCAAAAATAACAATTTTATATGCCATTTTTGAGGGGGAGAAAATTATGTGATAAGAAATATGTTGTGCAAAATGCAAATGAATCTGTGTACCTCAGACTTAACCAACGAATTGACGGTACTAAACTGTTTGTAACTCGAAAAGACTTGTCCTGGACGGGTAATAATTTCAAGCTAGTTCGCTAGTGATGTAAACGTGTCTCGCAAAGGACTAGTCTGAGTAGAATGTACCATTCGTGAAACTCTTGATAGACATGAACTCTGACGGGTTTGACAACCTTCCAAGGTTTGTCTACACCTTCAAGGTAGTTATTAGAGTTAGTTGTCACCTAAAAGCTGACAATGCAACTCTTTAACTATTCAACGTAACCGTGTCTCGCGGGAGATTGTCTATCTTTAGTGGATCAATTCAAAAAGTGCGCGCTCCTTCCTCACTGTGCATTTAACCATTAAAACTATTAAGCACATGTGGAGGGGGAGTGATATGTGCCAAACCGTCAAGTTTTCTCACGCAAGCTGACCACTTGTGAATGGCCAACTGTAAGAAACTTAAAACAGCTCAAGCACAAACTCAATGAAGATCTAAGAAGTATAGAGTCTCCCCGGGTCGTTATGTCCCAGCGAGCTATGCAATGGATCAATCAACGTATAGTGATCGAGGAATTTGAACGAAAAAGGGATTATGAATTATTATGACTACAGCAATATCAAACAAACACAAAGGCTAAAATGCAAATTAAAAGAAATTAAAAAGATAAAATCTATTAAATAAACGCTATCACTACAATTAAAATTATGTTTTTGTTTTTATGTTTTTACGAAATTGAAATTAAAAACTACGCGACGTACAACTAAAAACGTGAAACTTGCACAAGATTAACCCTAAAAATATGAAAATGATGTTTTTACAAACCTAATGACAAAAGAAAATTTATGGAAAAAGAAAATTATTTTTAAAACTAATTATCTAATTAAAAACTATTTTTAACTATTAAATATTAAGCTAAAATACAAGAAAATAGGAAATTAGGCTAGAAAAATAATATTAAGACTTAGAAAAATCTAAAATATCAAAATAGAATTTTCAAAACTATTTTTGTATTTTTGTGATTATTTTTCTATTTTCTAGGAATTTTAAACTATTAAAAACTAATTAAATTACTACAAATTACCAAATAAACTATAAAAAATCTGGAAAATTACTTTTTTTACTTTTTATATTTATCTAAACCTAAGAAAATTGAAAAATTATTTTTTTTTAACCTTTTCTGAATTTTTTTGTATTAAATGCTATTTAAAAAGTGCTAAAAACTAATTAAAATCAAGAAAAATAGCAAAACAGCTTATAAAAATCTGAAAATTTCAGGAAAACTCTAAAATGATGTTAAGAAGCTAGGAAAAATGGAAAATCAGGTAGCTATGTAGAAGAAAATGAAACTGATGACTCAAGTGCTTATAAATAAGCACTAAAATAAGCCAATTGAACCAAACAAGCTACCCACTGAAAACAGAAGCTATAATATGCAAAAGCTACTCTAAATGAACTAAAAGGAACAATACTTAACCACTGAAATCCAAGATAAACAGATTTGGCCTATTGAGCTAATAAGCCATAACAGATTTCTGGTTCCTACTTGCAGTCACCAATTAAGCACTCAAATAAGCTTAAAAGCAAAATCCAAAAATTAAGACCTAACCTAGACCTGGCTAACTATGTTTATACCAAGAATCAGACCTTGCCAAGCTTTTATGACCCCTGTGCACCTTGCACAAAACCTGAGAAAACTCAGTTTATAAAGAGACCAGTGGAGCAGGGCAACTAGGCCTAACTTTGAGCCTATGCACAAGTTTATCCAGAGGGCTTGAACTAAAAACAGTTATGAGGTCTTAAAGACCACCAAGCAGACTACTTATAAACCAAAAATCAGGACCTAAAGAGCTTTAATAAAACCTGTGCAACTACTGCAAGTTCTGCTCAAATCCAATTTTGACCCCATTTGACTTTTTGAAACAGATTGCAAAGTTGACTTTGGTGAGGTTTTGATCCAGTTTAATGACTGATATTGATCTCTTTTGATGAAATGAACACAAAGTAAGCACTGTATAAGACTTTTAAACACAAATCCAAAGATTTCAAATCCAAAAATCCAACAGTGGAGTAGTATTGACAGATTAACCAAAGTTTTGACTTAGGTTGTTTTATAGGCACAAGCCAAGACAGATTAGGGCTCAAATGAGCTAAACAAACCACTAGCAACAGAAATCTAGCACTGAGATCACCTCTATCACAGTTATATCAGCTATGCCAAACACACCCTTTTAAACTGTTTTGCAAATTGAAACTAAACTAACAGTAGATAAACATGGATTATGACTAAACTAGCTTAACTTGACCTAATTACTGCTATTAGAACAGGTCTCAACAGATTAAAACTACAAAGACTGATGATGCTAAAAAAAACTTGAAGTGACTTACAATTTGTCCAATAGCCACTATGGCTAGCCAACAGTGAAACAAGGACCCTAACCTATCAATTTCCACCCAATGCTTCCATTTCAACCCATTTCCAGTTCTGAATCACCCCATATCATTTCTGCACCCATTTTGGTTCTTGCTTTGACTTTTGTTGACCAGGAACTAAAGTTACTTGAAATTGAAGTTTAAGCTTATACAAAGCTATAGTGAGCTTCTATAAGCTTATTTGATATTGAAACTAAGCTTTTAAAAGCTTAAACACAGGAATTTGAAAATCAAAATCTCAACAGTGGACATAAAATGAAGAAACTGAGCATTAACTTGAACTGAAGCTTAATAAAAGTTTTAATACACTGGAACTACTAACTTGAGTACAAATTAACTTGAAAGTACAATTGAGAAACTAATTAAGACATAATTATATTAAAACGACATACATTTTTGTAAAAAAAATAAAACTCTCTATTCTTGCTTCCTCTTGGTCTCTTATAAGCTCCAAAGTCTTCTCTCACCCTTTCTGAGTGGATCCCAGCAGCAATCTCAACCATTGATTGGCTAGAGCTCATCCTAGCCATTTATCATGTTTTGGCGCCAAATTCTGTTTTGATATCAGGGACATGAAAGAGGGAGCATTTAATGAGGTGGGATGGGTAGGTGAGGTGGGGGAGACAATATGGTGGTGTAGGGTTGTTTTAGGTGGCTGGAGGAGGGGGGAGACAGACAGGATTGTCGGGGAAGACAGGCACTAGGGGGGCGGGTTTGTATTATTTAAATGTTGGGTTGGTCGGGTTAAGGTTTGGACCGGGTAAAGGGATTGGGCCAGGGGTGTTTGTTTTGGGCTTGGGTATTTTAATTAGGGTCCGGTTGGTTTTGGCTTAATAACAAGTAAGGACCACAAGTGCAATTCTTTGAAACCAAGGGACCAAACCTGTAAATTATGAAGATTTAATCCAAGGACTAATGTTGCCAACCTTAAATAGACCAAGGTCTAGTTTTGACATTCTTGAAAATTTCCAAGGACTAGTTTTGAACATTTTTGGATTTTCAGGGACTAAACATGTAATTTCTCAAAACTTTTAGATTTTTCACCAAAGGACTAAATATGACAATTTATGATTACAAAAGGACCTTTGGTGACTTTACTTTTGAAATTATGTGCTCAGGGACTGTTTTTGACACTTTTTGAAACTCGGGGGGACTAAAACTGCCATTTTTGCAAATTTGATACGTTTTTCATCTGATTTTGATATTTTTGCATTTAAAACACATAAAACACTGATTTGTGATATTTTTATCATTTTGATGTGTTTCTGAGTGTTTTCAGATGATTTTGCAGTTTATATTGTACAAAAATGATGAGTATTTACACACTCATCAGGGAGTATTTATGCAAAAACTTATCTCTCACAGTGGTTCAAACATGTTTTTCATTCACAAACCCTTTGAGAGATATTTTTCACATACAGTGGTTTAAATGGCAAACATAGGTTAGTCATGGAGTAATAAGGTGACTAAGGTTAGGAATAACCGTCCTATGATCCGCCAGAGCCGGAGGGATCTACCCAAGGACACTACCATTAGTTAGTGTTAGAAGTCCTTAGGAATGATTATAAAAAGGAGAAAATGAGAATCGGAGAAAGAATGAGTTGAAGAATCAAAAAGAAATGTAAAGTAAAGGGTGAAAAGAAATAGCCCTCAAGATTATTCAACTTAGGGCAGACACCGGGTTCAATTCATATGCTACTGGTTGTCACTTAGTGACACCGGTATTGAAGATTAAAAGTCGTCATGGACCCAGTGACGCATGCACTAAGCCTTCTTAGCCACTCAAGTTTCTCTCAACAGAAGCTTGTTTCATTCTCACCGGGAACCCTACATAAACTATTGGCTTTCTCTTAGAGATCGCTGGTATTGAAGAAGGAGACCCTCTCCCTAGTCTCCACTCAGGAAAACCAAAACGCACTGTTGAGTCTAGAGCCACGAGATTCATCAAAAGATCTCTTAGGAACACTTGACATTTAATCACTTGTTGATCAACAAATTAAGATCTTCAGTGATTCAGTGGTTCATATCGAGTCCTTCACAGATCTTAGCAATCTGTCGAGAACATTTATGAGAGGCTCACATCTGTGATCCTCGGTGATTGAATGGAAACTCCTGCCAGGGTCAACATCAAACAGCCCTGACAGCAGGTCACTTCGGTAACTCCCCGTGGATTACGCGGAGTGTGTCTCAAACGGTCTACAGTCGTGAGGTGATGCTTCGGTGTACCTCAGCGACTCATATGAACTGTAGATGTACTTCGGTACATCGCGTTATCTCACTTGTGGGACTCCAGTTCAGGAACGGCCTTTGTAAGAATTAGAGTTGTGTTTTCACACTATGCTGTTAACACTCTCGAAGTTCAAACTTGTAAGTGCCGGAAACCGCTTATTACTAACCGTTTGCAATGTTTTCTTCTTATGGAAGCTCCGGAGCGGGATGATCGTGCTGACTCTTCTCATGCTCATGCCAACATCATCACTAATGGAAGTTCTATTTGAATGCAACACAAACAGTCAGAATGATTCTTCATCAATCAAAGAATCTACAAAGTCAAAGACTTACAGAACTTCATCAGTATTGATTTCCAACGTCAAAGAGCGTGTGAGCATGTTGAAGAATGACGAGGAGACACTGGAGCAGCGAAGCAGACCTGAGGCAGACTGATGCAGACAACAACATACTATCACTTTCACCACAAAGAACAATGATCAAAGAACAAAGTTAAAGATGACGTCTAAGCATAACTGTTCAAAGATAACCATCTCTCTACACTGGGGAGATTGTTCGAATCAAGGCAATTCCTCTCACAAGAAAGAAGAATGTCAGAAGACGTCACAGCTACTATTACATCAACGCCTTCACCGTCTACATTCATATATACTTGAGGGGGAGATTGTTGGAATCACTCCTAAACAGTATTTCAAGTATTTATATTTCATATGTAATAGGTAGCTTTATTATGGCCTTTATGTTTGTTTAAGGTCCAGCTTATGTAGAAGGCCCATAAGCTGAGGCCCAAGCCCAATAAGGAATAGGGAAGGAGAGGGAGTGTTGCCCTAGCTCCTTGCCTATATAAACTCTTGTAAACCCTCATTTGAGGGTTGGTTGTTCAAGTTTTCTTTTCTTTCACATACACTACGCCTAACCGTCCCTTAGTTTATATGTGTGTGTGCTTGATACTTGTTCATCCGCCTTATCTCTTTCTCTATAAGCTTGTGTTGTAAAACTAGTGACCTAACACATATTATCAGTCAGCTTCCTCACAAGTTCAGTCAGTTGCTGAATTTGGTCAGCTTCAGTAGGAACTGAAGATGTGGAAGTCTCTGTGGGAGTAAACTCTTGTTGAATTGGTTTTGATGGTCTTTTCAGGATGGTTCTACCAAGTCCAGACCTTTCTTTTGGTGAGTGAGGATTGAATTGCATTGGAGTAAGCTCAGAGCTTGGTGCAGCACCCTGAAGAGGTTTCAGGGGTGGAAGCGGTGCATTAGATTCTGCTTCAGACTCAGAGATGTGTTCAGTACTACTGGGCACATCAGGGAGTCCAAGCATGCTCTTAAGAGCTTGACTTTCAGGCTCTAGTATTCTTTCAGAATCGAAATTTGGAAGCTTACTCTCAAGGTTACCCGTTCAATCCAATCATTGGGCTTAGGGTTAGTCAACAAATTGGTAATCATGCTACCAGACACAAAGGGCTTTGGACTCTGGTCTTTGTTGTGAGAGTCAGGGAGATGATCTTCACCTATGACTCTCTTTTTGCTACTGGAAGCTCCCACAACATCAAAGACCCTAGGATTTTTAGTAGTCCAACTTTCAATGATATCTTTTTCTTTCTTAAGTTCATCTTGAAGAGCCTGATTTCTTTTAACTAGTTCAGTGTTTTGAATTTGCAGTGTGATAGCCTCAAGCTTAGCTTGTTTTAAAAGAAGTAATTCATCCCTACACTTATTCAATTCAAAACTTAACTTGTTGTATTTTGAAAAAAGATTTAATCGTTGCTCTTCTACAAACTTAAGATCTACATTGATATAGTTCATAAAGGACTGCCAATCAGAGTCATCATCCATAGAAAGTAAAATGTTTACCTTCTTCATTGTGATATTGACCCATTCTCTATTCCTGGCATGATTTTTCCCAACAGCTAGCTTGTCCTCTTCTGAAAGAGCCATCAGTGCACTGACTTGCACCATTTCATCGTCTGAGGAGACTGGCTCTTCATCCTAGTCGAAGACTTCAGCAACTAGGCCTTTGTTTTTACCCTGCACAGATTTAACAGTGTTTGTTGTTTCTGAGGGAGTGGCCTCAAGCAGTGCTAGCTTAGCTTTGACTTTCCTGTACTTTGCTTCAAAATCTACAGTTTTGTTTTGATCATATTTGTTTTGAAAATTTTCATGAGACTGATAGATTTTTGGTTGAAATTTGCTAAAGCCTGAGGATTGATTTGACCCTGATGGTTTATAAGAGGATTCAAAAATTGTTTTTGAAAAACAGACTTTTGCAAAATGACCTCTTTTGTGACACTTAAAGCATTCAGTGTCCTCATTTGCTTTTGCATTTGAAAAACCTTTGTTTCTTTTTATAAACCTTCGAGAGTTAGCAAGGAGTGCCCTTTCCTGAAATTCGATGTTCAGGTCATTTAGGTACTCCTCACTTGATCTCTCATCAGGCTCATCATCTGAATTTTCTTGAAAATCCTGAACCACACTGTTAGAGAAAAAAAGCAGTAGATAAAGGTGTTGAAGTGGTGGTCAGGGACTTCTTAACTTCCTGAGACTTCTTTAAGTCAGGGTATCGTCTGTTGATGAGGTTTTCCTCATAGACAAATTTCCCATAAATTTCAGGAAGTTCAAGATTCTGGATATGATTAGCATTCCTAAGTCCCTGAGAGAAATTCAACCACTTCTCAGGGAGACTATTGACAAAACCAACATTGATTTCATGTTTGGACAACTTAACACCATCATTTGACAATTCATTTAACAAAGTTTTATATCGGGTGTAAGTTTGAGACAGAGTTTCTGAGTCTTTAGCCCTGAAGGTGTTATACTCAAGTTTCAGGTCCATGATCCTGTTTTCCTTGGTATCAGAAGGACCTTCATGACTGTGGATCAGGTCATCCCAGGTTTGTTTAGCTGTACTACAACAAATAACAGACTCCATAGTATCATCAGGAAGACAAGATATGATGATACTTTTGAGCCTTTGGTCCTGGTTGACCACTCTTCTCTCGTCCTGAGTCTACTGAGCTTCAGGTTTAGGCAAACCTTCAGCAGTCTTTGGGATAAGTGGACCTTCATTAATACACTTAATGTAGTAAGGTTCCATCCCAGTCAAATAGCAAAGCATTCGCTTTTTCCATTTGTTAAATTTACCAACTTCAAGTCGAGGGGCAACAGCAGAATACGCTCTACCCTTTTTGTCGACTAGTTGGGGCACATCAATTTCAGCCATTTGGATCCTGATTTAAAAACGTTTTAGAGCGGCTTTAAAAGGTTTTATAATCAGCTTTGCTCTTATACCACTTGTTGTTCCCTATTCACTATCGTATAAAACAGTTAAGTATTAAAAAAGAAATAATAGTGAATCAATGACTGAAGTAAGATGTAAGCAAAACATACTGATAAATTTTCAACATAATATTCTTTATTAGAAATCAATCAAAAAGAATACATTACCCAAGTACTTGCGGAATAGTACTTGGGATTGAAATGACAAAGGGTTGGTACTTCTCAATAAGCTCAGGCTAAGTCTGAGCACAACTACTATGGAACCACTGAGCTATCTCAGGGACTGAGTTGTATTTGGAGGAGTGAAAGATGGCTTGTGTGTGTGTGTGTTTTACAATTCACAAGCTTAATCTTTCACTCCATCTCTTATGCTATTTATACAAGTATGAGTTTTAACTCTATCCTAAGTGACAAACTGACATTTTGCAGAAGACAAAATACTGATGTATTTTGTCTCTGTTTACAAAGACAATATCAAGTAAGAGACAAGGCAACTTTCCATAAGTCAGTGATGACACTGAGCCTGATAGTTTGCCATTCTGGGAAAGTTGACTTTGGTTGATACGGACTTCGTCTTATCTGATTCGAACTTATCCCGCCTTGTCCCGCTCATTCTTCAGTCTTCATTGTCTTCAGTCTTCTACTTCTGTTTGTCTTCAGTGTAAGTAGTTGGTGAGGAGTTTAGGGATTCAGTGAGTTATTGTTATCACTCACTGAATCCACCATCTTCTTCTTGACTCAGTTTTCACCCTTTAAGTTCTGCCTTACTGAGTGGAGAGACTTCTTCTTCGTCACTTACTGAGTATCCTAAAGATGGCTCACTGAGAGACTATGCACTCAGTGACTTGTTAGTATTTAACGGTCTAAACACTTGGGGTATTTTCTATTCAAATCCTAGATTAAGGGGTTTGGGTATTACTGAACCCAACATTTATCCCTGATTAATCTTAAGCTGTCCGAAGTCGATTTTGGGAATAGTGTTATGGTATCGCTCATCATTGAAATGATCCGTGGATCTCCAAATTTGAAAATGCTGGATACTAGAGTAAGTATAATACTGTAATGCATATGATCAAATAAACATTCGTAAATTGCCATGTTTGTGTATCTCAACACTATTTGATTTTTCAGGCTGCAAACACGCTTAGTGTTCTACCTTTGGAAAAAATTTCCAATGTTGTAGACAAAAACACAATCAGCCATGGGCAGCTACAGACTGTGGTGTTTCAAGCTTTTCCTAGATCAGAGCATGAATTAACTTTAATAAAGTTTTTACTTGCATGTTCCCGGTCGCTAAAGACAATCTATATCAAGCTCAGCAATATGTGTCATGATGGGAATGAAAATATCAGGATGAACTGGGAATTAGCTAGGAAGCTGTTGAAACTCCACCAAGCTTCCCTCACAGCCGTGGTAGAGTTCTTTTAGTGGTTGTAGTTTATGTATGGGTTGAATACCCTATGACAATTCAAGTTGCAAAATAGTATTTTGGTATTTGTTTATATGGTTTGCTTAAATTTAGCTTGTTCATATGTTGTTGTTTTGGCGTATTGTTGGTGATGCAAGTTTGACATTTGAAAGTCAAACTTCCATTTAGCATTTCAATTTGATTGTAGAAAGTAAAACTGCAATCCGTGAGTCAAAAAACTTTAGCATTTCCAGTTAACTTTAGCAAGTCAACATTCAAAATGGTGAATGGCAATTTTCTATTTGCATTTTGACTTTGTAAAGTCAAAATTGCAAAACCATTAGTCAATATTTGTTAGGGAGTTTATTGATATGTTTTGGAAGTTTGACTTTACAAAGTCAAACTTTTAATAGTTTTGTGTTGTTTAATCTTCAACTAAATTGTAGTATACGTAACTTGGAAATTTGAGGGACCAATTAGGTATTTTAAAGTGATTATTGGGCGGGAGTTTTAAGTATGACAACGGCAACCACGACAAATTCAGGGACCAAGTGTGAAAAAAAAGTCACTATTAGACCCCTTGACCGTCTCTACCCTGAGACGCTATTTACTTGTGCACACGAACCAATAAACCCATCCACCACTTTTTCCACACACACAATTTCCAATGAAAGATTTACCTATTTTGAATGAACTCATGGAGATTGCTGGTTCATCCAACTTAAATGATCGTATGGCATTGTGGTTTGGGGAAGAGGCTGCACAAGAAGGGCTTTTGTAAAAGCTAGTTCGTGAGTGCATTGATCATCTAAAGAGAGGCATCATCAAGCGTAGGGAGCTGATTGAAGAGAACGAAGCTTTGGGACCTCGGGGAATAGCTCTTGACAGTTTAGATGGGCTGAGGAAAGCCTAGGCGAGGCACACCGACCTACTTGTTCGGTTCATACAGATTCTTGGTAAACTGATGAAGCTATTCGTATCAACGAAGGTTATGTGAAGAAAATGGTTGAGTATAATGACTGAATTTTGGGTATTTCATGGGGGTAGATAAATGGGGTCTTTTGGGTGCTAGTTTTGAAAATATAGGTTGGTAAAAGGGGTATGTAAATTGGATCTTTTGTTCGGTTGTTGGTCATGGCTTGATCTAGTTGTTTATGTTCTTGTAACCAACTATATTAATAATGAAATATCATCTAAGTTTTATGTATTTAATCTGTTCTTGTATTGTGATATTGGGTGTATTGTTTCTAATTAGTATCAGCAAAACCAAACATCCTCTTGTATCAGCAAAACCAAACATCCCCTTTTATCAGCAAAATCAAAGGCAGTGGTTTATAAATATGTGTTGAAAATGCAAATGTTTAGCACTAAATCATAATGTATTGAGGAAGAAATTGGTATGGTGTTAGTGTTGACAGTGGGAGTGAACACGCCTAATGCCTCAAATTGTAAGATCTTGAATTTTGACTTACCCAAGTCAAACAAATTTATGAAATGCCACAAATTGTAACTTACTATTGTGGTATGACTTGGGTAAGTCAAACCTATTAACAAATGCACAACGATTCCAAGCAGTTACAATGCACAACCAAACACTATTACTTACATAAGAACCCAATTTTTTATTGATCGATTTCATGTTCACAACTACTACAAAGTTTCCTATTATCTAAACATACACTTAGCTAGACCCACAACTCTCCCTATCATCATTTTCCTTCATTTCCTTCCTTTCCTTAAGATATTTAAACAAAATTTTCAGATTTGTAATCCTTTTTCCCAAATCGTTAACCTTTGATAACATGATGTCAGCCTCTTCCTTCTCCTTCTTAACACCCAAACCCTTTTCATTTGGGCAGTCTTCTTTCCTCAACGAACTCAACAAAGCCTTCCCTTATCGTTTTGTGCCATTATAGTTTTTTTTGCTTTGGGTAGAATGTGTGTTGCTTGTATTTAGGGTTCAATGTTGTGTGTTGCCGATACTAATATGGTTGAAGGTTGTGTTAGATTTTAATTATGGCATGTTAAAATTTTTAATGGTCTATTAAACCCTCGATGTAAACCAAGAAAATTTATGTTGATTTTGGCAATCCTGGTCAAGGGACTTGTCTAGAGTATAAAAGCATTGTTTTGGACCTCCAGCGATGAAAACGCCTAGGTTTGGGTCAACGTGATGCGCATGTACAATATTAGGGACGAACGATGTATTTTACTCAAATTAAAATACATTACAACATAATAATATTACACACAACTTAAAATGACGGTACGAAAAAAAATACGATACGGGGATAAAATATAACACATATTAATAATAAGAAACTTAAACAGTTTACTAGTCATCGGCATTTGCATATTTTTTCATTTTTTTTTTTTTTTTTGTCTCTTTCGGATGATCTCTGCTTTTGCCGGGTCACTAGCCATATTGGGATCTATCATGAGAAACCTCATCTCCTTCATCTCTAACTCAACAACTTCCTTCTCCCTCCTCGCCTCGTAACAAGCCATTTGAACGTTGGCTTTTTGCGAATACTTTTCGGATAATTGTCCGGAAAAAGTTCTCGATTGACTCCCACCGGAGCTCGCAACGCTCGACGTTGAAGTCGACTTTTGTTTCTTTGCAGCTCGACTCTTTCTGCCACTATCTCTTTCGGGACGAGGTCGTTTGTCTGGGCCGAATATATCCTCGAGACATGTAATGTCTATCGGATCCTCGGCATCCCACTTTGGGTAATTTTTCAAGATATCTCAAGCGTGAACATACACGAACTCCTTCCCACCAAAGCGTTGTTCAAAGTTCTGTTTCGCATTATCGAGATGATCGTGCTCATTTTCACCACTTCTACGCTGCAAATGTTTATAAATAGCGTTGAATTTTTGACAATCACCATTAATCCTCGTCCATTTACCCGTGATCATATTTTTGGTACGAGGGTCATCGGCAGTCTGACAGTTGAACATCTCCATAATTTCGTTCCAAAAGAAATCTTCGGAACGGTCATTTCCCATATCTATGTCTTGCGAAATTTCTATCCAAATTTCCGCAAGCAACTTTTCTTCGACCTTGCTCCATTTCCTCTTTCCTGTCTGGCCTACTACTTTCACATCATCGTCATCGTCTGCGTCCAAATCCACAACTTGTTTTGATTTTTTTGCCTTCGTCTTTTTCCCACTACTTTTGGACGGTTCACGTAGTTTTGGTACTTTCAATTGTGAACCGGACGGTTGTGATTCAATTTGGGGAAACGTTGGAGATTGATGAAACGTTGGAGGTTGTGTCGGGTTAAAAAATTGTGGTGCCGGAAATCGTCCGGGGTAATTTGTGAATCCTTGTTGAAACGCATATTGTTGGTTAAGATAAATTTCTTGGGGAGACGGGTTAGAATTTTGCGAGGAGGGGGTAGACGGGTTTGACGAACCCCCGTATTGTAGTGGGTTTGAATTGAGGAGGTTCGTGAAATACCCTCATTCATTTGGGTTTTGGGACATTGTTTTTTTTTTTTTTTTTTTGAACTAGAGATATAGAGAATTTATATGTTGGTTGAATTGTAGCGAGAAAAATGGTGGTTTATTTGTTATTTATAGGGTGTTAAGTTTATTTTTTGGAAAAAAAAAACAAAAAAACTACCTGTTTAATAACGGTAGTTTTTTTTGAAAATGAAATTGCAACGTTTGGTTTGTCAGGCTTCATGCTCATTGTGCAGATGACGAGCCATTGAATGGTGAAGCACGGCGAGCCATGACGAGGCCGACACCGAGTGCTCTAAACAAGTGAAGTGATAGAATAAAAGTGAAGATTAAGAGTGTAATAATGTATATGACATGTGAAGTGATTAAATAAACAAGACATGTATTTAAGCATAAGAATTAGGTCTTTTCATCGTCACTCATGACTCATGACATGAATAAATCATTTCTCAAAATTTACTTGATCTGACTACATATTTCACAGCCGAATTTTTTCCCATTAAGGCGTGGTATCTTGATACACCTTGAAATCTAGTCAAGTTAAAATCTTGCTGAGAAAATATCACACTGACATTGAAAGCTGTTTTGCTATATAATTGATTGTTGAAGAAAAATAACCAAATTCTAAACATTATGAATGATCTGGAAAGCTAAACTTACAATACTTATAATTGCCCCAAAAAAAGAAGAATGTCGATATCAATATCTTTCAAGGTATTGTCAAATGGTTTAAACTGAAGTATGATAAAAGGTCATTTACATAAAACAAAGTATGTTCCCCTTTTTAACAGCAAAGCAAATATCTCAATGCAATTTTTCCATCCTCAAGTTGAAGATGAGTATGGTTAAAAGGTCATATGCATAAATGATTACATCTCCACGTCTACTGGTTCAGAAACACCGCATGATTTCTAGACTTCCATGTACCCGATAAAGTGGTTTTGATGGCTACATAGGCACTGGGAAGTGCTAACATTTAACTTAGCAGACGAGTTTAGGACCCTTTAAAGCTCCATACTTCCATTCATACTGAAAAAAATAATGCCCCACCACTATTGAACCCGATCCCAAACCTCAATAGTAAAAGGGCACAAAGATAGTATTGGATTTGCAGATTCAACTTCAACATCACGAACGGGACACAATAGAGTATTAAGGTCAATACTACGCTTATCTACATTTATTCACAGACAAATCCGGTCATACTTATAAAATATGTAATTTACATGATAATACTATATTGCAATGTGTTATATCACCTGTGGGCAACAGGAAGTGACTATCTAGTATCTAGTACTGTAAACTGACCAGATGACTTATGTACCCAAAGCCATGAATTGGGCCAAGCCAAGTGTTTAACATTCCCAAAAGAAACCCAAGCAATCTTCTTTTCATCCAAACAACCTCCCTGCAAGAATCTCCAACTAATGCCTCAAAAATCTATATAACATCAGCAAGAACATCAAATATATTACCAAAAAACTAAACACAGACCTTAATAAGGTAAGTCTACCATGAAATGAAAGAGTCTTGGCCTTCCAAAATGAGAGTTTAGAACAGCTTATGGTCACATGGTTGAGCCTTTGTGACTTGTTTAAAGTCTCTGCAGGTTTCATTCAAGGCACCAAGGCTATTCATTAACACAGCAAATTCTCACAGAATTTTGCTTAAACTATGGACCGACTCAAACAATTAGTGCAGATCCTAAATACACACTAGATCCACATTACACACTGCAACCATAGTAAACTATGCCATGCCTATGCAACATTAAAATGCTTATTTAATCCTTCAAACTTTTCACAAATTCCTCAGAAAAAATTACTCTCACAGATTAACTACAATCACAGTTTAAAGTTAACCCACTAGCTTCATTTCATAAAAAACAAAGGCTATCCGTTTTATATCTTGTTTTGCTGCTCATACAGATTTGTCAAGTTTCTATAGCTTGTCTTATGATAACATAAGAACCTACAGTTCCTACTAAGGGTGTGTTGGCTTATCAGCTTGTATCACCTTTGAAAAGCTTATAACAGGTTTAGATATATCTATCACACTGGAACACCATACAACATGAATAAACAATAATCAAAGAATTTCAAGTAACAAAATCAGTAAACGATAACAAAATTCGAGTAGCGTTCGCAAACAATTTCCCAAATCTAAGCATTTAACAGCACAAAATAACTCAGTTCAGCATCTAAAACATCAAATCCCATTAAAATCAACTCATAAAACATCATCTTTCACATTACAAACTCAAACTAAAACCCTTAAAACATAACTACTCTTTCGAAACACGAGTTCACAAAACATAAACCCTAACAACAACAATCACAAGTCATAACCCAAACCCTAAGCCCTCTCTCCCCTGATCCTTCTCACAAGCTGCCAAGCTGGCATGAACCCGATCCCAAACCTCAATAGTAAAAGGGCACAAGAATAGTATTGGATTTTCAGATTCAACATCAACATCACAAACGGGACACAATAGAGTATCAAGGTCAATATCACGCTTATTGTAATTTAAATTATAATACCTTACTGTAATGTGTTGTATTACCTGTGGGCAACAGAAAGTGACTATCTATTATCTACAACCGTAAACTGACCAGATGACTTGTGTACCCAAAGCCATGGTTTGGCCTAAACTGAGAGTTTCACATCCCCAAAAGAAACCCAAGCAATCTTCTTTGTTTCCAAACATCCGCCCCAAAAGAATGTACAACCGATGCCTTCAAAACTTTATATAACATTAGCAAGAACACGGAATATAGACTAGTAATATAGTACAGCAAGCAACTAAACGCAGAGCTCGATATGGTAAGTATACCGCCGCATGAAAACACTCAAATTTCTATTGGTCTCATTTCATATCTACGATCACAGTTAATAGTTCGACCATCATCTTTATAGTAGAACAAAAAAGGCCTAACATTTTAAATTTATTATGTTGCACTTACAGATTTGTTAATGGTAGGGGTGCATCCTGTTAATCAAGCACAGGAGACAACAGGATGTCATCTGGTCCAAGAGCTGTAACCTATAATAAATTAAGAACATAAATTATCAATTACTAGTACTACTACACCTAATGATTTAAAATAAAACAAAAAGTATAAACCCACTATAATGCCATTCTGTGTGCAACAATTCTAAAAAAGCCTTATAAATCTTTCTGCAGAGATCCCCATCTGCCAAACTCAAAGTAAGAGCATCATCCAACTGAGGTCTTTTGAGGTTAACCAATGACTGCTTTAAAGGCCTAATAAATTATACTCATTCAAACACCAGGTAAAATTATCAACTATCTATCATACTGCACCACCATTCTTTCCTAATAATCATTCACAAACAATCATCCATTCACCTAGTAACAACTTATGTGCAGATTCTACTAACAAAAAATTGATTATCATAACAAATTTCAATTAAATCAAATATATCAATATCAGTATGTACTAATAAAAAAAAAAAAAAACAAACAAAAAACAAAACACATCACAAATTAGCATCCAAGTTCCATTAAAAACAGCTGTTAATACATCATTTCATCACATAACAGATCCAAACTAAAACATTCGAAACACAACGAGTTTACAAAACATAAACCCTACATTCATCAAACACTCTAAGCCCTCTCTCCCCTAATCCTCCTAGCAAGCTGCATATCCTTGGGCATAATCGTGACCCTCTTAGCATGAATCGCACACAAATTCGTATCCTCAAACAGCCCCACCAAATACGCCTCACTCGCCTCCTGCAAAGCCGCAACCGCGCTACTCTGAAACCTCAAATCCGTCTTGAAATCCTGAGCAATCTCCCTCACCAGCCTCTGAAACGGCAACTTCCTGATCAACAACTCGGTACTCTTCTGATACTTCCTGATCTCACGCAACGCGACGGTTCCTGGCCTGAACCTGTGGGGCTTCTTCACTCCTCCAGTTGCTGGGGCGGACTTGCGAGCGGCTTTTGTTGCCAGCTGCTTTCGGGGGGCTTTGCCTCCGGTGGACTTGCGGGCTGTTTGTTTGGTACGAGCCATTGTTAACTGATTGATTGATTGATTGGATTTTTATAAAGTTGGATTGTTTGATGAATGTGTGATTTGTGATGAAGAAGGAGTGGGTTTTTAAAGGGGTGTTTGGGCGGGAAGATGTGAAAATTTTGGAGTGGGGTGTGTTTGTTTGGAGGGAGGTGGACCGTTGGATGGGTGGGATTTGGAGAAGGGGAGTGGTGCGGATTGTGATCCGTGTGAAGAGCTTTTTGCCAGTAAGATAACTACACGTGTCTATTGCTTTTGAAGATGTGTTTTACTCTATATTTTGAAGGGTACAAGAACAAACATATTTTTTAGAAAATGTATCAAGTGAAATTTTTAGACAAGTTGTTTTATATGTTTATGATTTTAAATTTAAGGGTTACGAAAATATGTCATAATGTACAGAAGGGTTAAGCTTGTAATGAAAGTTTATAAATTTAGCAATCTATTTAATGCTTTATGTTTTTCTAACGATAAATTTATTATTTATGAAGCATTATATCTAGCTTTGTCTTTTTATTATAAATTTTCTAACGATGTAATTAAAGTTTTCGGCAAATTATGTCTTTTTATTATACACTTTTCTTGCCAATATATTTACGGATAACGAGCCTTTTATGTTTGAACGACTTAAAACAAGAGCAAGCTATTTTGTATAAAAATAGCCATGAAAATAGTGTAACTACTCGATTTCTTTAAACATGTGTGTTAGTGAAAATTAAGATCAAATGTTTTACAAATTTGTATAAGCATGTTTAGTACTCCGTATTGTTTTATATTGTTTATTGGATCTAATTATTTATAAAATTTTCGAATGTAATCCCAGAATTTGAGAAATAAAAGTTTTGTATGGTCGAGTTTCACTAGGTTGGTAGTCCGAATTTTGTGAAAATGAATGTATGAGTTTTCGTTACAGTGTGCCAATAATCCATATAAGGCCTCGTTAAACTAAAAAACTTAATAAAATGTATAATTATTTTTAGATTAAAATACACCGTTGGTCTCGCCCCAAGTGTTATCCCAGGACCCGACTCCGGCGTAAGAGTAAATATGTGTTTTACCGAAAGGTATAGTATAAATGTATGTGTGTGTAAAATGATACCTTATTCCCAAATACTGTATGCGTATATATACTACATGATGTCACTGTCTGGTCCCTGGGTCTGTCGTACTTCATGGGGCCGTCGGCGATGTCAGAGCTGACATTGTCCCTGACACTGTCCCTGGGGTCATGTCCGACATCCACGGGGATGAGACAAAGTGTATCCAGGCTAAATGCCAAAAGTACTGTCAGGTCGGCGTGTCCTTCGGACAGATGACCTGTCATCGTACCTTTCGGCTTGGACTGTTGCATTAGAGTATCGGGCCCTTCGGTTAAGAGTATCGGTCCCTTCGGTTAAGAGTATCGGGCCCTTCGGTGTTAGACCGAAGGGGCATATACGTCGTCATTGGTCCTTAAACTTGGCTGACGGATCGCGATGGGACGAACCTCGCCCTTTTCATCGCCACAGGTCCAAACCTTGGCCATTAAATGCCAGATTCATCCCTTGACCAATAACGCCTATGTCAACGTCTCTTTTCTGTTAGTTATTGAAGGGTATTATAGTTCATTCACATTTATAACTCAATCTAGTTAATTCTAACTCAAGAACTATTCCACCAAAACAAAAAAGGGATATTGTTTGAACAAATAATATCAGTGTACCTGAGTTCTCACCACTTAAGTATGACTTCATAAAAGTCAACTGGTAAAGAAAGTAATAGCTCACAGAAATTTACCCAGAATTAACAAACAAATTTATACATTATCAACTACTTAGCTAGTTGACTTATAACAGTCAACTATATAGAGTGTTTGATGAAACTGGAACATAACTGATACTACGGAGTCATTGTCTGATACATGTTAATTTACTGATTCGTTACAAAATATAAAAGATGAATTTGGGCCCAACTTCAAAACGTTCAACTGCTGAATCTTCAAATGATCTACACAGTTGTGATTGATATCCAGAAACTGTTGAACCGACAAAACTTTTAGCCCTAAATTGATGATGTTGCTGCCACCTTGTCTGAAAAAACAAGTATACAAACTACAAACATATAAGTTATGAACTGTAGTGTTACAGCTTAATGGAATTTAACACATGACATGGTATTCATCACTGAAACATCACCTAGGGTCGCCTTTGGGCGAACAGTGCTAGGACGCAGTTTGTAATCTTTTCTTTACTCCGAAAGGGTGTCTTAACACCGCTTGAAACATCTGCAGCAGCACCACCAACCCTTTCAGCCTTCCCCTCCAAGTCAAAACCAGGCAAGTTCTCAACATCAAACCCAGCAAACTCAACCATTTTGGCATTCCCCTTCCCATCTAAACCTCGCTTAAATTCTTGAACAACTTCTCTCCCTTTTTTCTGGGCAAAACCTCCTCTTCATCAACCATCTTTCCTTTTCCTTTTCCTTTAATTTTGTCCCTTTTTTTTAGCTACAACCCCTTCTTTGTCTTTGATTACTACGCCACCTTTCACTCTTGGTGTCCTGGTTCCACTCCCCTGCATTTTTTTCTTATATATCCCCTGCCATTGACTTCTAGTCCTAAAAGGTGTTTGACGAAGCATTCTAAAGTTAGCATCCTGCTCTACCCAACCCACAACTTCAAAACTGATGTTTTTTAAGTAAAATTGTGCTAACTTTTGGGGCTTGTGGGCTACGAAGATATCAACTGACTCATTTGTTTCAGCCATTCCAAACAAAGTATGAACATCAACATCAGTATGAATCAAATGCAAACCATTTTCTAGGGATTGTTTAGGATCACAAAAAAACAACGCCCATTTTTGTTCATTAATCTCTGATAACACATTATCAAGGCTTGAACTAAATATATCCATATCACTGGTAAAGGCAGACAGATTAATTAATGAACCTCGTTCATACCTGAGTGGGCTTAATCAAAAACCCCATTATAGTGGATTCTGAACAGGACCTCACCTTCTTCTTCTTCCTTCACATCCTTAAAAGTGGCGACGAATATGCTTATGTCCTTCATTCTTACTTTTTTGTTTTTTTAAGAATGGGTTTGACTAGATGTGTGTTTCAGTACGTGAGTGTGGATGTATGTTAGGTTTCGTTTTGATTGGGTTTTGTTAATTGGGTCGGGTTATTATGATAGTGTTTATGGTTTCGGATCTTGTTAGTTAGGTTCTTTTGGTGATTCCCAACACATTAATTGTGTATAAGCGTATCAAGGAAGGCAAAAGGCCAAGTTGCAGGGTAGTAGGTTTAAAATGTCACACTTGGTCCCTCAATTTGGCCAGTTAGCCGTTTTTTGCACTTAAAATTCCCGCATATTTTTTCTCACACAAACTTGACTTTTTCTCTGTTTACTAACTTCACAATTAGTCCCTGAATTTGGAACGTCCAATTGTTTTTTGTATTTATTGGTTAATACACTATACCAATTGCATACCAACAATCACAAGAAACTTATCCTAAGAAAATCTCAACAACTCCCAATGGCTGACTTCCCACTACTTGAAGAACTCGCCAAAGCTTCGAACTCTGACTACATGTTTGACTCGATTTCTCTCTTTTATCAGAGAGAAAACGATAAGGACATCAAAATTGCTAAAGGACTCCAAAACACTTTGACTGACTTGATTCGGGGTATGAAGGAAACCCAAGAATACATCTCTAAGATCGAAGGCTTTCGAACTACGGTCATGAACTACAAGGTTATCGAGGATCTTCGCAACAGGCAAAAAGCAAATGTCTTGAAGGCATTGGAGATAAGGAGGATGATCTGTCAGACACACTCACAGGTGTGTGACAGGAACAACTTCCTTGATGATCTTAGGAAGTGTTGAGAAGAAATGCTATGGTTATGTTTTCCCTTTTTTTTTGGAAAAATATGTACTGAATATTTAATGTTTAATATGAAGTTAATGAATCTATATGTTATGTTCTAGTGTTTTAATTTGTTAATTATGTTGTTAATTATTGTATTCGTCTAAGAGAGTTGTTATATCGGTTTTGATTGTATTGGGTGTTGGTAGAACTATGGTCCTTGGTCAAACAGATTTAGAGTGTAGGGGACACAGGTTTTAGTCCCCTATCCTGTCTTGCATTAACTTATAGCAAGCACTTTATTCTCACATTTTACCACAAATTTGAATTCAAATACATAAACCCAACCCTTTCAGAGAAATTGAGTCAAAATGGGTAAATCTAGAGCTCGTAAACAGATTAAATGCTCCAATTGTCAAACTGTTGGACATAATAAGTCTAGCTGTCACAAGAATCATGTACCAAAACCAACAAACGAAAGTATGGTTCGAGGTAGAAAAAGGCATTGTGATGGTAGAAGGCAATAGGTATTCATTTAATTGTCATTTGTATAACGATTGTTCTAGTGTGTTTACATTCTAGTTGATGTGCAAATGTATTACTTTTGTAGTGGATGGATGAAGACGATATAAGGAAGACTATGGAACAAGAGTTGTATGATGCTCTTTATGAGCAAGAAGAAGAACACACAAATTTGGAGGAAGATGAAGAGCAGTCCAGGTTGGATGAAGAAGCATTCCAGCAGTTTTTGGAAGAGGAGAGAATGTACAAAAGAATTGAAGAGGAATGGGAGAGGAAAAATTGGCTTGAAGATGCATAGTATGAGGCAGCTTACTATGGAGTGTCTGTGGAAGAGTTATATCCAAGACATCCATATGTGCTGGATAAAATTCACGCTCTGAAAGGCACAAATGCCAGCAGTTTTCGAAGGTTGTAGGCTTCTACTCTTCTAGCCATTTGTAATATCGACAATATTATGTTTGAACATGTTTTTGTTTTTTTTTTTTGTTGTCTTTATAAGTTGACTAGCTTGTAAGAATTTATGTTGTCTTTACTCCTTATCTAATTGTTCAACAACCGCAACTCCATTCTACTTATATAATACATCTTAAGTCAGCAATTGTTTATCATACCAACATATTATCACCATGGATGTAGAAAATGGTTGTCAAATGGTATGCATTTATTGTTGGGTTCAAAGGGAAAACAGGGCTGGATTGACCTTTTTTGCTAGGCGTCCACCTTATAGAGCTTTCATGTGGTTTGTTTGTCCAGTGTGCCTTGAGATAAGGGGAAACACATCTTATACTGGTAGCGATGGTGTTACCAGGGAAAACACAACCACACGAGATAGTGGTGGATATGTGATGGGTCTACATATTTCTGCACCTATTATTGTTGGTGCATCCTTGGGCAGTGATGAAGAAGAAAGTGAACCACCTACAACTGAAATAGCAAGTGTAGAGCGCCCAAGCCAAACACTACGTGAAGCACCTGCAACTGAAAGACCAAATGGAGAACGCTCAAGAGAAACACCAGTTGAAGCAACTGCAACTGAAAGACCAAATGGATCACCTACTAACGCAGTGAATTCCTAGCAAGAAATGCTATGTTGTCTTTCAGTCTAAATGTAGCTTAACTGATATGTGTGTGATTCTTTTGTTATAATAATTGAATTTTGGATACAATTTGAATCTGTTGACTTTATAAGTCAAACAAAAGAGATTTTAAATACTAACAATTTGGTGTGGTTCCTCTAATAATTTGGTTTGTTGACCTTATAAGTCAAAATGGGTTTTCCCAAGCACCCACCTAAACTGGATATGCAAGTGCAACCACAAAATGAAAACAACATTTCCAAATTATACCTACACCACCACCTAATTACACCATATGAAGCAAAATATACATGTTAACAACTATCGTTTTCAGTAACCATCATCAACCAAAAAATATACATCTTCATTACATCAACAACTAAAAATAACAGGTAATCTTCTTGATGGGAGGCTTTTTATTCATGGATGGAGACTTGAGGTCCTTAGGGGGAGGCACATACCACTCATTCCTATTTGTGCCGGAGCATCCCACAGCCGCTACAAGACCAAGTACAACTTTGGGAGCGGAAGCCTTGGACACCTTGGAAGCTTGGGAAGTGGAACATTTCAAATTAGTGGTCTTAGAAGACATGTTCCCACACTCATCATCAGATGTGTCTAAAATAATGATGACATCAACTTCATTTCCTTTCACGTTAGTATCTGGAAAGATAGACAAAACAGAAATAATCAGAGTTGACCCATTACAACTTTCTTAGCTTGTAAACATTAACTCTAAAGTCTAACCTTTCTCAGACTCCTTGTTCCCATATTTTTCCCAAAAGTCTTCAAGTATCACATCAGCAATGTCATCTCCTATATCCCACTTATTCCCATAAGTAGCCATGGCATAGTCAACCATATCGTTAGATACCTTTAGCTTGCTATAATCCCTCTTTTTGACAGATTCTGACATCGCTCGGATTTCTGTCAAATAAATTGGAGTTATTTATGCTCCTCCCTTAGAATGGCAATAACACAAACACAAAAAAAAACCCGACTAACCTTTTATCACTTGAGCTTCTTTCGCAAATCTGTATAAATCATCAAACATTTCATCAGACATTTCATCTTCTTTTAACCAAGTATCCCCATATTTTTCCTTCACATATTTTACCATCTCATCAATTACATATGTACAAGTAAGCTCCTTGTCTGCCATTGTTAAAGTGTTTGTGAGGGTTGTGTGAAGAAGGAGGGAAACGATCAAGATGGTATACAGTAAACCGTTTCTCAGAATTAACTAGGTTGAGTTATAAATGTGAATGGACTATAATACCCTCCAATAACTAACAGAAAAGAGACGTTGACATAGGCGTTATTGGTCAAGGGACGAATCTGGCATTTAATGGCCAAGGTTTGGACCTGTGGCGATGAAAAGGGCGAGGTTCGTCCCATCGCGATCCGTCCAGCCAAGTTTAGGGACCAACGGTGTATTTTAGTCTTATTTTTATTTGTTACACTTTTCTTGTCTTAACTAATTATAAATTTAGCATGCCCTTTACAAAGTATAAATCCAATTGATCGCGTATTAATTTTAATAGTTCAAGCCCACTAATTATACGACAAAGACAAGCCCATTACAAAAACGTTCAATAAGGCCCATTACCAACACTTGATAAGCCCGATTACACTCTCAAGCCACACCTGCCTTGTGAAAGCTTCTGAGGCCGTGTAACAGACACGCAGGATACAAATGTCCCATATCACTAATAATGTTGAAATACATTTAATCCAATTGAACTATAAATGTATGATTCAAACCTTGCTAATAAAGGTGCAATTATCTTTCTAATCAGCAATTCCCACCCTTGCTATAAGCAAACACCTGGAAGATAAATGATTTAAAAATTGACTATAACATGTGCGCAAAAAAAACAAAAATACAAGCGCTTATCTTTCATGAAATTTAAAACGAGCTTTCAAATACAAACACTATCTAAGGGTTCAATACTTAGATCATTCGTTACAAACACGCTACATAGGCAGGTTATATTTTTCTTGTGCTTAATTGATTGTGTAAGAAAGACAAGACAACATACAATAAATTGACAAAATGTTGATTTCATTAAGGAGTCAAGGCTAAAGCTCCCTGTTCATCAAAAAGCCCATTAGCCTCGATATACATCAAGTTATCAAACACTTGCATACAAAATTTCTTAGGCTAACAACAACAACCTCATATATATCAAGCCCAGTTCCACCTACACTATTACAAACTATTGACATGAATCGAGACATTCATCAACTGGAAACCTTTTCTAGGCTATGCCTGGGAGCACCAACATCATCTATACTAAATTAACTTTCACCTCTACGGCTCTACCTAGAAGACGTCGCTATACTTCCCTCCCATACATAGTTTTAAACAGCGCAAGCGCGTCTCTGCTCAAGGCTCAAGCTCTAGGGATTTTTTTGGATCGAGGCTACACTATTACAAACTATTGACACGAATCGAGACATTCATCAACTGGCAACCTTTTCTAGGCTATGCCTGGGAGCACCAACATCATCTATTCTAAATTAACTTTCACCTCTACGGCTGTACCTAGAAGACGTCGTTATACTTCCCTCCCAGACATAGTTTTAAAAAGCGCAAGCGCGTCTCGGCTCAAGGCTCAAGCTCTAGGGATTTTTTTGGATCGAAGCTCCACACATGCATAAGGCTTACAAAAAGGCGCGACGCCTTGGGCTTTAGAGCCTTACGCCTAGGAGTGGTGATGAGTTTTGAACCTTCTTTTTTTTTAATTTAACATTCATCGACCTCTGGTGTGTTCTGACATGTCTATATATTTCTACCAAGTTTTAATATTTATATTTTGCCGAACTAACCTATAGACTAACCCTAATAGGTAGTGGACCCGATCAATATAGCTAGTGGGGTAAGGACGAGTCATTCGTCACGAGGATATACTAATATACTAATCCAATTAATTTAAAATAACGCATAAAGGGGTTTTAGCCTGAGAGACTAACACGAGTTTAATTTCTATTTAAACTAATTAAAACAATTAAATAAACTAAATAAACTAAATAAAACAAGACAGAACGATAGAAGTAAAAAGGCACTAAATTAAAGGTTGCAAAAATCGTTTGGCGGTAGCGTGGCGGCCGGGTACCGCCTAGCGATTAATCGGTTAGGTGGGGATTAATCAGATTGGATTTTTGATAAGGTTTTAAAATGTACCTTTTTGAGGGGTCGTTTAAGGCCTTATTTGATCACTTTTGTATCCGTTATTACTTAATATCGTTCCTTTTCACTTTTTAGGTCTCTCGAAGGTAAATTGCTGGAATGGCACTTATTTGGACGAAAAGGAGCGGATATACGAAGAAAATGGCCAAAGTCAATAATCGAGACACTCAAGCTGCTGAAATACAAGGGGACGGCGTCAGGTGTTACCTGTGACGCCGTCGCATCACTTTTGTGACGGCTCAGTAGCCAAATTGCTTATTTTCAAGTGACGGTATCAGGCTTTAAAAGAGTAGGTCGTCGCAACTCAGACGGGCTAGATTTGATCCAGACGGCTTCAGAGACTGAAGGGGACGGCGTCACAAGCATAAGGTGACGCCGTCGCAAGACTAACGTGGCCAAGACAAAACCCTAATGACGGCGACCCGACGGCGTCACAAATCAAAGGGTGACGCCGTCGCGATTGTAATCTTATATATAGAATCCGAATTTTTCAGTTTTATTGTGTAGTCTTTTGGAGTAAAAACCTAAACCGAACCAAGGCTGTCTTGTACAGTATTTTAGGGTTCCAAACCCTATCTTACATCAAGATAAGTGTTTTACTTCATTAATTCAATTATGTCTTCAATTACTTGTGTGTATGCTTGCATGTTCTCCATGTCCGGCTAATTTACTTGTGTGTTTGCTTAGGGAATATGAAACTTAATTATTGAATATTGATTGGTTGTCTCTTATCTTAATTGTTAATGATCTAGTAATGCGATAGGTGATTCGTTGTGTAGTTAGTGCTTGATTAATATTTGTGAACCTTGGACTATAACACCTAGAGTAGTTGTAGGCTAAACCATCCAAAGAGTACCTTAGAGTTAAAGTTTATAATTCCTAGAGATTTTGTAGACGAGACCCTTTGGTAGTTTCAAAGAGTTAGGGACAAACGCGTACCCTACGACTTTAGACACACAACGCGATTAAGAATAAGGACGTGACAATTCAACCATCAATAGGAGATAATTAAGGAGTAATAAAACCTAAGTAAACACATCTTTAAACCATCATACGAGCACACAATAATTGGACATAGACTACATACACCTTAGATTAGATAATTAGATAAGTAGAGTAATCGGTAGAAATACCAACCCCCAAATCCAAACCCCGAGACTCGTACCTTTCCAATTCCTTAAAAAATATAAAAAGATAAAAAAAATAATCTTCCTCAACCCAACCTTAGCGTAGTAACTTCTCACTAGCATTCCTATTCCCCTAGAGAACGATATCAATACCCGTGGCTTACCTTAATACTACACTACAACGATTAGGTTCACTGCCTAGGGTGTTATAAAACTTGCTCGAAGAAAAGGAAGTTCCTTTGACCCCGAACGACGCGTGTAGCGTTATCAATTTTTTATATATAAAGTTAAAAAGTTTTGAAACTATATGCCTAATTTGGCCGATTTATCTCCGATTTGGCCGATTTATCTCTGATTTGGCCGATTTCTATCAATAACCGAGTTGGCCAATTTATCATATTTTTGTCCGATTTGGCCGATTTATGCCCGATTTGACCGATTTTCATCCTATTAATCGGTATGTTGACCGATTTTTGAGCAAACCGATTAATAAGGCCGATTAGTGAAAATCGTGGCGGTTAATCCCCGCCTCGCGATTAATCGCCGATTTTTGCAACACTGACTAAATCAATGTTAGGAAGAACGTGTTAGTCAAGTCTATTCCAATTATGTGTTATTAATATGTTTTACGAGTGCAATGATTTCGTAAATAGGGTTCTTTATATAGTCTAGGAAATCTGGTAGATACGGCGTATTGGTTCCTCCAATACGGCGTATCGGACAATATTAGCGTAAGCCTCACAATTAAAATATTGTAGAATTTGTACAAACCGCCAGTGAATAAGGGGTATTAGCCATAATGGATACGCCGCATTCGAACCCTTCGCGACTTGTGGATATGATGAAGCCTATAACTGGATATGCCGTATTCTAATTGATGAATACGGCATATTGGATCTATGTAATATGTACTTAGCTTTATTCATTTGTTTTAGCTCCAAATCACGTCAATTTCCTTAACTTTCATCAATTGTTTCGTTATTTACTGTACTTAACAAAAGTAAGCAATTAAGTACCATATATTACATAAATAACATAAAACAAGTGATATATATCAGATAAATGGTGCATATAATTAGTCTTTATTTGATGTCATCACCCTCATATGTTAGTGAAACCTAACCTAGAAACTAACTAAATCAGACAATTTGAGAGTTTTATCCTTCAATTAAAATGTCTATACATACAGACCTCTCCTTCAATTTCGTGCATGAGATAATGAAATGCCATCTTGCCATCATCTTGATACATTGTTTGATATTTTGGGTTTGGATATGAGATTATTTCTATATATTAAGTGGTTTAATGTTATTTAAGTCATCATTAATACATAAATTGTCGTGAAAATGTAACACCCCAAAAATATCGTAGCTGAAGATTGTGTCATTGGGGTATTACTTATTAGTTCACAACACAAGTTATAGAAAATGAACTCTAAATGAGAAGTTTTGAAAAATTACCATTCAATAAATAATATCAGAGTTCTAACAAGAGGTCCCAAAGTATAGTATTATATAGATGTTTTACAAAAATATTATAGAATGGTGAATAAAACGCATCCCGTCTTCAAAACATGTCATGCGACTCTAATGCTCCAAGTCAATGCTAAAGTCTTACGAACCTGAGAAACATGCTAAAAAGTGTCAATACAAAAGTTGGTGAGTTCATAGGTTTATTGTAAACAATGTGAAAACCTTTGTAAGTAAATCATTGTAACAAGTATGTGTAAACATCAAATATAGATCACAAGATTTTAGTGTTTGATTCTCCGATATATTCGGTTGTATTGCTTAGACTAGTTTATTTAGTCATTCGATTTATTTCACCAGTACAACCGATAGTAATTGATTTCACCTATTCGGTCGGTAGTACTTGATTTCACCTATTCAGTCGGTAGTACTTGATTTCACCAGTACCGTCGGTAGTAATTTAATGGTTCCTAACTTATGCAATCTGGAAATGTTTTGGTACATTGTATTCACATGTAAAAATAATATTGTATTTAAGTAAGGCTAGTAATATATTTCAATAAACAAATAAGGTGTTCCATCAATCGAGTAAAATGTTTCAGATAAACAAGTAATATATGTAAGTAAAATAAGCATGTATCTCCCCCAAAGGTTTATAAGGCAATTAAATGATAGAAAGTAGGGCTACGAAGTCACCGTGAGTAAAGGATATCAGGTGTGTAATGAAAACGATTAATATGTCGTGAAAACCTCTACGAGCAACCTAAAATAATTGTTGCGTCTTAGGTTTAGAAATAACGACGCGAAAGCATAAATGAGTCTATATAAGTTTATTACATTGATCATAATGTTGTACATAGGAGTTTATAGTGATCATGTATGTCGTTATAGAAACGGTTAATAGTTCATGAAACGTGTTGGCTATTATCGTACCATTGTTCGGGCTATTATAATTCAGAAGTCATGTAGTAAACGTATGAGGAGTTAGAACACTTTAAATCGTAAATCCAACAACTCATCGATACGTTTACCCCATCACATGAAATTTTGTACTAACATAGTACTTTACTATTTAAAACGTATTTTTTTGTACATATGATTATATGATACAAGAGTTAAAATTGCCATGTGGTTTATGAAATTAGTTGGTTATGTTCCGTTTAATGGTTTTGGACAAATTTAGTGTGTTACGCAAGTTATAAGTTATAATTCATGATAATGGGTCAAAACTGGTTTTTAGTTATAATTATCGTTAATTATGAAAAACACAATTCCGAAGGTCAAGTGAACGATATTGTTTGATGAAAATGATATTTATAGGTTAATGATGAAATCTGATAAGTTGGGTATGATATCGAGTTCGAGAAATAGGTCAAACGCGAAAAAGATTTGAAAAACGGAACCCGGTTGATGAAACCCAATTAGCCGCGGCTGTGAAACTTAGCCACACGGCTAAATGGTTTATGTGGTGAATAGCCGTGGCTTTTTGTGTTATTTGGTTCGCCGAAAGGCATTTAGCCATGGCTATGTTGTGGCTATTTGCACTTAGGTACAACGAAGGGCCTTTAGCCGTGGCTAAGTTGCAGCTGTCACGAGGCTAAATGACCTTCGTAAGGCTTTTAGCCTTGCGGCTAAACCCATTTTGTGGTACTTGTCGATTTTGGTAAATTTCAAACGGCCGTAACTTTTGATTCACAAGTCCGTTTTAGCCGATTCAAAAGGCCATGGTTAAGTTTTGAGTTACTCTATAATCCTATAAGTTTTCCAAGGTTTTAAGTACATATATGTGTCGTTTTTATAGCATAAGATTGCTTGTTTCACTAGTTTATTTACATAAGGTTATATATAAATTTATATGCATGTTTGTTTTGAGAATTTTGTCATGTACAACATATGATCAACCTATATAAACATACATATCATATAATAAGTAGGAAAACGTATAAATTAATATTAGCACATGATTTCTTACAATGATTGGTGTTGGAAAAGGAAACAAGAACAAGAATAACCAATACTAATCAACCCTTAAACCCTTATTCTTTCTTGTAAAACCCTATCACTTTTGAGCTAATGAGAAATTGATCACCTAGTGTAGCTCCCAATTTACCCAATGGATTACCAAAACAATACTAAGACTAGATATGAAAAACTAGTGACTTTAACTTTGACGTTATACTTGAAGAGTGAAAATCAAAGGATGGTGATGGTGTGATGGTGGGAAGTGGGCGCCAAAAGGGAGGAAGGAGGGGCTTTTATAGGTGGTATTGGCTATCTAAGGAGGTGATAAGGGCGATGATTTATCACACTTTCTAGTTAAGTAAAGGTAGGTGTCAAGATCCAAAGTTAGATTGATCAAAAAATCCAAATGGCTTACTTAGACATTAACTCTCCACCTATGGGGGGTGATGATATATAGTTTGAGATATTACTTGATAACTTAGGGACTAAGTGTAAGTAAAAAGAGGATAGGTGTCAATGTATCACCAAGACACATGTATTTTTTGGACTTGCTTGTAGTTGGATATTTGTACTTGTATTTTAACTCGATTTCTTGGTGTCTCAAAAAAGGGGGAGCACACATCAAGGGGGAGAATTTGTATTGTTAACCTCTAGTCTCCATGTCTAAGATGATCTTTTTGCTTCGAAAAAAAGGGGGATATGTGGTTACACTCATAGACTAAAAATTTGTTAACTTAGAGCACAAGGTATGGGGTGTCATTGGTGAGCCATTGGTGTGCCAACCTTACCGGCCAACATGCCAAACTTGTGCCAAATGCACTCTTTTGTGTTTTGAGCCACTACACTAGCTCAAGCCAAATGCACCTTTTGTGTGTGTGTGTGTGTTTTTTTTTTATTGTGAGTGAGTGGTATATGTGGAAAACTAGAAGGGGGGTTGAATAGTTTTACCAATTAAAACTTCCTTTTAAACTATTTAGATCGACTTATGTCAATCTATTTGGTTGTGAGTGTTGGATGTTGATAAACAAGCATATAAAGATATGTAATGAAAAGATAAGAGTAAGAAGCACAAAACCACAACGCGAGTATTTATAGTGGTTCGGCTACAAGGACACCTTCCTTGCCCTACTCCACTCCCCGAGTCACCTACTCGAGAGTTTGTAAACACTACACCAATCTCCTTATGGCGGAGAAGCCTTCACAACGTCGCTTAACCTTTTTCCGGTACAAAGCTAAATACCGAGTTCTTTCACACCAAGGCGAACCACACCTAACACAACGTCGCCTACCCTTTATACGGTGCTAGGCTAACCACCGAGTTCTTTCACACCTTAGGTGAACTACACCTTCACAACGTTGCCTACCCTTTATTAGGTACTAGGCTAAGTACCTAGTTCCATTGCAATGGAGGAACTACTACCACACTACACCAACGACTAATCCCAAAGGAGATCTACTCCTTTACAACATCATCAAGGACATCAATATCCTTGGATCTAATGCTAGTCTATCTACTACATTGAAACACACCATATCGAATGTACATCTAAGGCACCTTTCACTAATGCCTTTGACTAGATCTACAAGACATCTTTCACTAATGTCTTGTGTCTTCACTTCTAAGCACCTTTCACTAATACTTCTTGTCTTGACTTCTAAGCACCTACCACAAGTGCTTATCCTATAGACGATAGATACCCTTCACTAATATCTTCGTCTTGACGCTTGAGACATCTTTCACTAATGTCTTCAACACTACACTTCTTTGAAGAAAGAAAGAGATCATCAACAAGAGGACTTCAATAGCCTTGATGATGAGGAAGCATGACAACTCATGGACTTGAGTTTGCTCGACTTCAAAGGTGGTGATCTTGCCTTTAAGAGAAACCTAAAAGATCACACAAAGACAAAACTACAAACATAGATCTCTTGGATCTAAGGTTAGTGAGATCTAACTCAGGGGAGAAGTATGTTAGAGAGGGGTGAGGTATAATGAAGAAATGGCTCACTATTTATAGAGGAAAAATCCTACTGTTTCCCCGGATCCCACGGATCCCTACCACAAGGGATCCGGCTAGCACAAAGCTAGGGATCCGTGGTCCGCTCCTATTTACCCATGGGTATTTTTGGTTATGGGTCAAGGGTTATGGGTTGATCCATGGTTTTCTTTCTAGATACAATGTATCTTAAGGATACAATGAACTTGGTTAAGTGGTATATATAAAACCATGGGTCAAAAACCATTTGCTAGTATTTACCCATTTAGTATATACTTGTATTTACCCAATTTAGCATACAGTTAGTTTTTACCCATTTTAGTATACTTAGTTTAAGTATATGTTTTCCAGTAGGACGGATCCCACGGTTCCTTTACAAAAGGGATCCGGCTAGTATATCTTCCGGGATCCGTGGATCTGTAGTAATAGACACAGATTTGATAAAAGGTTTTACAGTTTTTATACCATGAGATATGTTTTATCCTACATTTTCTTTTAGCATGCATACATGACCTCTGATGTATCACAAAAATATAAAACATATAAATCAAAGGAATGATAAACACATAATAGTAACCTAGATAAACTAGGGGTCCGTTTGGTTTGGTGTAATGGGAATGAGACTATGACTTTCAAAGTCATAGTCGGTGTTTGTTTTGTTTTGTTTTGTGGGCCCGGTAATGAAATGAGTATATCATAGTCATAGATTCATTACACACCAATTTGGTGTCTATGAAATCCATTCCCATGGGCCCCTCTTTTTTCCACTATAAAATTCAAATATCTATACACTTTTTCATACCATATTTTATCAACCAAGCATAAACAATCGTAATGATACAGTTTTTCATACCCATTATCATTCCACCTCATTCCAAATTCGATACCCATTGTCATTCCTAGCAACAAACCAAACGGGCCCTAGATTAATAATATTGCATTTCAATACTAAGGATGATACAAAGGATCGGGTATATGACCCCAATATAGATTAACAACACAAAGTAAATGTCTCCGTATGAGAACTTCATCATAGGGAACACAAGTGCGATGAGTGTTAGGGCGATGAGCACGAGTGCGATGTAAACCATGTTTATGACGGATCTTCTTGATTTCGATTGAGATGGAATGTGGAGGAAGATGAAGTTTTTGAATGAGAGGAAATTTTTGAAATTGGAAGATTTGAAAATGAGGTTTTGATAAAGTGGTCGATGGTGGGAGTTTTTATGGGGAAGGAGGAATTTTTTTTGAAATTCGTGTTTTGTTTTATTGGATTAAAAGAAACAAAACATAAGTTTTATATACCATGACTTTATACGAGAAATAAAACACGTATGTGAGAAAAAGGCTTCCTAATGAAGCTTCAAGTAAAACATGTAATTTGCACAAAAGATAATCATATAAATACCTAACTAGGTATACTTAATTATCAAGCAAAGTAAAAAGAAAATCATAACTTTAGCGCACTTAGGAATGTCTTTACAAATGACACAGCAAATGTCACTTAGACTATTCTCGCTCCTTTGCGTTTAAGATACTTTCTTAAGGAAGGTATTCTTGTTACCAAGCAACTCCTAAAGCTTGGTGGGTATGAGCTTTGACTAATCAACATGACAAGGAAGATTAGTGCAATAAATAAAAAAAATAAAAATAAGAAAAATGTTGTTATCAAATCAACATCCAAACATATAATTTTAAAAGACATGGTGTTTGTTTTTATGAAAAAGCCTTCTTTGTAGTTTTCAATTAACCATGGATCGTATCAAGTTTATAAAGTACAATATACTTAAATAAACTTGGTAACGAATCTCTGATGCCAATTGTGGAAAACTATAAGGGGGGGTTGAATAGTTTTACCAATTAAAACTTCCTTTTAAACTATTTAGATCGACTTATGTCAATCTATTTGGTTGTGAGTGTTAGATGTTGATAAACAAGCATATAAATATATGTAATGAAAAGATAAGAGTAAGAAGCACAAAACCACAACGCGAGTATTTATAGTGGTTCGGCTACAAGGACACCTTCCTTGCCCTACTCCACTCCCTGAGTCACCTACTCGAGAGTTTGTAAACACTACACCAATCTCCTTATGGTGGAGAAGCCTTCACAACGTCGCTTAACCTTTTTCCGGTACAAAGCTAAATACCGAGTTCTTTCACACCAAGGCGAACCACACCTAACACAACGTCGCCTACCCTTTATACGGTGCTAGGCTAACCACCGAGTTCTTTCACACCTTAGGTGAACTACACCTTCACAACGTCGCCTACCCTTTATTAGGTACTAGGCTAAGTACCTAGTTCCATTGCAATGGAGGAACTACTACCACACTACACCAACGACTAATCCCAAAGGAGATCTACTCCTTTACAACATCATCAAGGACATCAATATCCTTGGATCTAATGCTAGTCTATCTACTACATTGAAACACACCATATCGAATGTACATCTAAGGCACCTTTCACTAATGCCTTTGACTAGATCTACAAGACATCTTTCACTAATGTCTTGTGTCTTCACTTCTAAGCACCTTTCACTAATACTTCTTGTCTTGACTTCTAAGCACCTACCACAAGTGCTTATCCTATAGACGATAGATACCCTTCACTAATATCTTCGTCTTGACGCTTGAGACATCTTTCACTAATGTCTTCAACACTACACTTCTTTGAAGAAAGAAAGAGATCATCAACAAGAGGACTTCAATAGCCTTGATGATGAGGAAGCATGGCAACTCATGGACTTGAGTTTGCTCGACTTCAAAGGTGGTGATCTTGCCTTTAAGAGAAACCTAAAAGATCACACAAAGACAAAACTACAAACATAGATCTCTTGGATCTAAGGTTAGTGAGATCTAACTCAGGGGAGAAGTATGTTAGAGAGGGGTGAGGTATAATGAAGAAATGGCTCACTATTTATAGAGGAAAAATCCTACTGTTTCCCCGGATCCCACGGATCCCTACCACAAGGGATCCGGCTAGCACAAAGCTAGGGATCCGTGGTCCGCTCCTCTTTACCCATGGGTATTTTTGGTTATGGGTCAAGGGTTATGGGTTGATCCATGGTTTTCTTTCTAGATACAATGTATCTTAAGGATACAATGAACTTGGTTAAGTGGTATATATAAAACCATGGGTCAAAAACCATTTGCTAGTATTTACCCATTTAGTATATACTTGTATTTACCCAATTTAGCATACAGTTAGTTTTTACCCATTTTAGTATACTTAGTTTAAGTATATGTTTTACCCAATATGTAAACACTAGTTGTTTGTACATATGTATCTAAATCATAAAATCACTTATACTTGTTTTAGTGTTTTATGTGAAAGCGTAAGTGTGTTAGAAAACTATTAGCTCAAACCATCTACGTATTTTATCTGTTTCCTTAAAATGATCTTACTTTTGTTATCGACAAAACATTAGAAGATCGTAAAATATAAATAAACGTTTTTACGGCTTATTTGTATTAACAGTATACTTGGTGGGGTATTTTGCGGGACCTATAGTTGATGTTAATGGTGTGTTATGAGGGAGGGTTGTTTGAGTTATTGGTGTGTTATTGGGAGGAGTATGACGTGGCGCAGAGGTGGCATACCAATAACGTGTTATTGAGTCCTTGCATACCTTGTGCTCTTAGAGCACGAGGTATCGTGGATATCAATAACACGTTATTGGTATTCCACCTCAGCGCCACATCATACACCTCCCAATAACTCACAAATAACTAAAACACCCTCATTCATAATACACCACTAACATGTTATTGGGTCCCACAAAATACCTCACTAAAAATACTCACTCACTCACAATACATAAAAAAAACAAAACAAAAAAACCACCAAACATCACAAATGGCTTGAGCCATTGGAATTGCTCAAATACCTTTAGAGCACAAGGTATGCAAAGACCCAATAACACGTTATTGGTATTCCACCTCAGCACCACATCATAAACTTTCCAATAACACACCAATAACTTAAACAACCCTCCCTCATAACACATCAATAACATGTTATTAGGTCCCCCACACACACACACACACACACACACACACACACACACACACACACATATATATATATATATATATATATAGCTTGGCTACAATTTTTGTAGCCAATTGGCTACAATCTTTTATAAAAAATACACTGTCTATGATTCAGGGACCCACAGAAAAGAATCAGGACCCACAAAAATAACCATGGACCCACATTTTTAGCACAAAATTGTAGCCAATTGGCTACAATTAATTGTAGCTAATATATTCCATATATATATATATATATATATTATATATATATATATATATATATATATATATATATATATATATATATACATATATATATATATATATATATATATATATATATATATATATATATATATATATATATATATATATAATTTTTTCAAACAACCCTCTTCAACTACTTTTATTATACTGTATTACTGTATATGTCTATTTGATTTGTAACCCAAATGAAAAGGAAGCATGCTCTAGCTATAATGTCAGAAAATAAAAAATAGAAAAGACTATTAACCATCTTAAAATTGCTACTTCCAAATAAAAGTATCTATGGATGTTAAAATTGCTATATGCCCAAAGCATAAGAACTTAAAAATTGATACTTCCAAATAAAAGCATGATGGATATTAAAATTGGTATACCCAAAGCATAAGTAACTTTTGGTGAAAAGATTCTTCACCTACCACCAACGAAAAGGACTTTGAACCTCCGGTTAGAATTCCGATCATCATCTTCAATCATCTTCCTCGTAAATTCCGGTTATAATTCAAAATGAATTACGTGGAAAAAGGCTATTATGTATGCTAGAAAATGCTATCGAATCCAAAATGAATTACTTCCGTAATTTGGTTCAAATCCAAAAATTTTCAAAAACCTCATTTTACCATTGAAATTCCCAAGTTATTTTTTAATATTTGTCAATAATGCGTGAAAACAACTAGACCATCAAGGGCGAATTCCTTCTAATCACTTGCATCCAAAAGTTATCTAAAAATTAAAAATGCGTATCATTTTTCCTATTTTCTTCCCTCCCCCATACTTAAGTTTTGCATTGTCCTCCAGTAGCTTCTCGTTATCCGAAACCATAGATGGGCATAACGCGGCCAATTCTTGAAACCTTCGAATATAAGTATCAATGTCATACCCAATAGTTACCAGTTCATAGAATTCGGTCTCTAACTTTTTCACCTCCGTACGCGGACAATACTTCTTCGTTAACAACCCTTTGAATTGCTCCCAAGTAAGCTTGAAAGCATTTTCCATTCCCATTGGCTGAGCATATGAGTTCCACCAAGACATTGCCCCATCAAGTAGTGTACTCGTAGCAAACTTAACCTTGCTATCCTCCGGGCAATTACATAACAAAAACACATACTCCATTTTCTTGAACCATCGAACCATGGCAGTTGCCCCTTCAGTACCCTTGAACTTAGTGGGATCTCCACTTTTAAAATCCTTATACGAACAACTTCTAACCCCGGACCCTCCTGCAATACCTGCAGCAGCAGCAAGTCTAGCGGCTTCAGCTTCCCTCGCAATTATAGTAGCTTCAGCAGTTGCCGCAGCCGCGGCGGCATTAGCAAGCCGGGCAGCTTCAGCATTAGCTGCAGCCTCAGCGGCAGTGGCGAGTCTAGCGGCTTCAGCAGTGGCTGCAGCCTCGGCAGCATTGGCAAGTCTAGTGGCTTCAGCAGTAGCCGCAGCCTCAGCAGCAGCCGCCACTGTTGCCCTTTCAGTCCTTAATGCATTGGCTATACTATCCCTCACAAACTTTTGCATAGCCTCTTGAGTCAAAACTTGTGGAGCTTTCTTCGGCGCCATAACTTCTTCAAAATAAGAGGAAAGGTGAGACGTAGCAAAGTCTGATGTTAATAATAAACGCTCCAAAGAGATATGATATGAGGTGATAAGTTTGAGGTTATTTTTCAAAATGATCGACGGTTTCCCAAAAGGTGGGTTATGAGATGTTGTAAGTGCTTCAAATGTATGATGGTTTAGTGACTTAATGTGTGAATAACGTGTAACTCGACATGTTAGTGGTGAAACAAAGGAGTGAGAGTGACTTTGCCGTACTTAAAGGTTTTATCTCGGCATTCGACGTTATCGGTGATGAATCAGCTGATATTAAAATTGCGATAGGGAATGATAAGACATTCTCCACATTAGAGTATGATGAAAGGATAATGGAATGGGTATTTGAAGGCATCCATGTGACAATCGATTTGAAATGAAAGTAAATAACTCGCAAAATGTACGTATGAATCCGCATGTAAAGTGAATATGCACTTATGATGAAATGATGAGATGCTATGATGATGTAGTTATAGTCTAGGGTCAATGATGCAACCTAGTTCTCTATAACTGAAGCTCTGATGCCAATCTGTCACACCCCCAAATTACATGTTTTGCAGCGGAATGGAATTCCTGGGGATTGACTGTCATAGCATCACAATCACAGTTATATTGAACGGCCTAAAGTGTCGTTTGGAAAATACATCGCTTGATTTAATAAAATAATCAGATTTTACAAAGTATAGGTCCCAAATGAAATCAAGTTGTGCGGAAATAAGTTTGTTACAATTCAAACGATGTTTTAAAGTGCATAAAATCCCTGTTAGACGCGTCGTCATCGCGACTCTATGATAAGTCCATATGCATGCCATGAAGTGAATGCCTTAGATACCTGAGATAAAACATGCTAAAAAGTGTCAACACAAAGGTTGAGTGAGTTCATAGAGTTTGTGTTGAAATGTAAAGTCTTTCAAAATCGTTTATGCAGCAAAGGCATTGTAAATCCACTCAGTTCCAAGTTCCGCCCATACAAAACTTGCAACCTGTGTGTTCACAACCCACTGCCAAAAGGTGTATAATTTATGTTCAAACACACATCGTCAAATGAATTCACAAAAAAAAAATGCATAACTTAATGTATCAATAGTTACTTGATATAACACATATGAGTGTTGTTTCAAATCGTTCCAAGACCATTAGTTCATGATAATCCCAAGACATTTAGCTCAATGATAATCCCAAGACATTTAGCTCAATGATAATCCCAAGACATTTAGCTCAATGATAATCCCAAGACATTTAGCTCAATGATTTATGATATAGAATATGACTAAACATTCAGTTCAGTTAAACATGTAGTTTCAAATAATCATGATAGTCATAAAAATAGTTGAGCATGTATCTGTCACAATTCTCAAATTCCGGTCATTTCATAAATTATATATGCATCATATTAGTTCATTCATGGCATTTCATTTCACTTTAATCGCGTGAGTTATTATTTTAAATATTTAATCCGTTACTTTCAAAAATGATCCCTACATATTTTTATACTTACATTAGTTTATAAAAACTATATTTTGAGTTTAACTAGTGTTTTGAATTTATTTGGTATATAAATCGTTAAAAGTTATATTATTACGACGTTTTTCTTAAAAACTATACGATAATTTTTATATCACTCAAATTTCACAAGGAATGTATTTTTACAATTTTTATAAAATCATTATACTCTATTTTGATCTATTAAAAATTTACTTGTATCAAAAATTACCATTTACCTTACAAGTTGCATTTAATCACCTATTTACTTACACTTTCTTAAAATTTATACAAGTATATACACTAGCTTATATAAAAAAAAAAAAAAAAAAAAAAAAAAAAAAAAGGAAATTTGATGGACATAACTCCCCCAAAACCGGTTCTAAGGGGGAGTGTATGCATTAAATGGTTTGGTCTCCATTTTCTTTGAAAGCTAGATTTATACTCCAATTATTTCAATCACATTCATTCACTTCTTCTCTCAAATAATTGACAAGTTCATAAAAACCTTTTCTTCTCTCTTTGCCTTCCTCCAAAACCGACCACATTAAGGTTCAAAGGGATCACCATTTTTTTTGATCAAGCTCAAGTTATATAACAATCTAGTTAATACTCTTATTAAGATTTTGAAATAAAAATCTAGAGTATTTAGGCTAAACCTTGGTTCTTTGCACCTCATCATAGTACTTGTAAGCATATTTCTACCATTTTACATGTTTCATCTTCATTTTATACTTATCTCTTCATTTTTGGAGCTAACATGCATGATATGTGATTTATACCATTTTTAACATGATTATAGAGTTATATATATATATTTATGGTCATCCTATAATTATCCCCATGGTATTCTTGGTCTTGATGGTGATTAGGAACCCATGACACCCTAAGAAGGTGTATGGTAGGATTAGATTAGTTTGGAGTTGATTTGAAGGGATTAGAATAGGTTTTGTCCGAGAAAAACTATTTTCGATAACTATATTTTAAGGTTCTGTCCTTGTTTCAGTTTTCTGGAAAATCCGACAGCTAGTACGAAATTTTGGCCTTGATTTTTAGAAAATATGCTTTAAAACGAATCCGTGGCCTTTTGAACGGATAAAAACGGAGTTATAACGAAGCCGTGGTGAATTTTTGAAGTTTGACGACGAAACGTACATTTTTCAGAAAATTTCAGCAAGCAGTTTTTACATATTTCGGGTCAAAAACGAGCCTTAAGCTTCACAAATTATTTCGACTTCTCAAAAATATATTAGTTTACTTCGATACGAAGCTAAGGACATATTTTACGTAGAAAACGGATTTAAAACGACAAATATATGCACGTTTTTATAAAGTTGCCGTAACTATTATTTTCTGAAAAATTATATTATTTTTACGTTACAAGTATTCTATTAGCTGTAAGGGCTATGTTTGCGGCAGTTTTTAACCATGATGTGAAACTTTCTATAACGAAATATCTTCTAGTAAAATCAAGTTCATCGGCCATATTTTTCAAAACAAAAAGCCGTTTGTCAAGCGGAGTTATAGTGATTTAATTACGGATGTTCAAACATTGGCCGAAACTCATTTTCTGCACACAATTAACAAAAATCATTATCTTTAACCCTTAATATCTTTATGATCGAGACCTTTTGGACGAAAACTCCTGAACTGAAACTTCTAGATATCGATACAAACTTTCCAAAACCGTCGAGTTCGTTCTCTAACGATCGACGTACACCATTTTACGACTAGTTTTTCGGAGCCATTTTTGTTGATTTCATGAAAATTCCGACGACATTGTTTTACGACGAAAAGTGATAATTTCACTATAAATCATTATAAAACCATTGTAGGATGACATTTTGACGTAAAAACTTGTAAAGTGCTTTTTGATTGGTCAAGACGTCAAACGAGTATTTTCGACGATAAGTATTATTTTTCAAAACTCGCAAATGGTATAAATAACATACGAAGTGCATGCATAACATTACATTGCAACACATGACATATCATATCATTCGTAATAGGTCCCGGTTGACGCATCACATTATACCTCAGTGTACCCACTTTTGTCATCACACCAGTTTACCAAGTGAGTAATCACACCCCCTTTTTTTTTTTTACCGTTTTACTATATTTTTGGGGCGAAATGCATGAACCATACTTGAATTAAATTGATTCTTACTTTTGTGAACTCTTTTAATTAGAACTTGTGAACTCGAATCAAATCCTTGAACTTAATTACGAAATTATGACTTGTTAGAACTTATTGAACCGTACATGTTATGACCTTGTCCTAAAGTCTCGCCTTGTTGGTGGAGCGTCTCAATAAATCTCGCCTAGGTGGTCGAGTGACAAATAAGTCTCGCCTTGTTGGTGGAGCGTCTCAATAAATCTCGCCTAGGTGGTCGAGTGACAAAGAAGTCTCGCCTTGTTGGTGGAGCGTCTCAATAAATCTCGCCTAAGTGGTCGAGTGACAAAGAAGTCTCGCCTTGTTGGTGGAGTGTCTCAATAAATCTCGCCTAGGTGGTCGAGTGACAAAGGAGTCTCCCTTGTTGGAGCAGTGCGAAGCCTCCTATGTTCGGAGCATCCCTACATTATTATATTCATGGTACTATATTGGGAACTATTATGACCACTTACACTTGACTACTTGAAGCACTACATTTTTGTGCAATGGGTTGTGTACACACAGGTTGCAAGTTTTGTATGGGCGGAATTTGGAACTGAGTGGATACACAATGCCTTTGCTTTGAGAACTATTTTCGTTGACCGAATGCTTTGAATTTTTCTTACGAGTTTTCTTATTTCCGCTAAACGTGTTTACTCACCAACTATTTTCATAGTTGACCCGTTTTTATCTCATGCATTTCAGGTGATCGTTAGTAAACTTTTCTATCAAGTCTTGCATAAAGAAGTTTTCACTTGTCGCTACAAGCCGTTATGTAATAAAACTCAATATTTTGGAATCTAAACTTTGTAATATATTTGCCGATGACGGCTAATCTGGTATTGTAATGGTTTACTCTTTCTTTTAAATATTAATGTTGGTATGTTCTATTATCTTGTGCTTATGTTCCCTTCCGTTACACCTCGTGTTTCCGCCTCCGGCGAGGGTGTGACAGATTGGTATCAGAGCCAAAGGTTATAGAGAATGCCGATTTTTCAAAAATAAAAATCACAGCTATAACCGGAATAAATTTTTTTTGTATATTATTTTATTAAACATTGAACACCATTCGAGTCAACTAGTCCTATCGTTGCATCGTTACTCATAAATTATACATAGCCTGATCAACTATGTCTAATTTATGAAGAACCATGCAATGATAAGAGTGGTAGTTTTAAATCATGTTAGTCGAGTCTTTAAAGTCTGGTCACCTGAAGTTGCATTGGTCGGGTGGGTATGCATGGCATGTTTTTACGTTCACGTCTACATTACCGTACCTTGTTCATATCTTCTCTTTTCCATCTTTCGACTTGTTAGACATATCACGATTCTGATCCTGTCATATTTCGATCACTATAACACACATTACCACCGTTCTGCACCTCATCTGACTTCGTTCGAATGTCGTTTACTCAACCCGATGTTTTGGTCCTCTGCAAGATCATGGCTGCAAGAAACACACGCTCAGGAGGTAACAACAATGACAATCCAAACAACAACACTGCTGGAATAGCGGATCTACTCACCCAAATTATAATACATCTCGATGCTAGACGAACCAACAACGGAGAAGGTACTTCAAACAATGGACGAAAGCGACAGGAGGATCACCAGGGAAGCCGAGACCAGGGTCAACAAGACAAGAGGCAACGAATAACCAGGAACTATGGAGCGACTACCCAGGAGCGCAAAAGATATAAAGGTCCACATCCTTTGTGTACTCGATGTAATTATCATCACTCAGGAGACTGCCGAAGGTGCGGCAAATGTGGACAGACGGGCCACTTCTCTCGAAATTGCTCAAACAGAACTGGGAATCAAGGACAGAGAAAAGCATGCTACGAGTGTGGAAGTCTAGATCACCTTCGCAATACCTGTCCAAAGCTGAAAAGAACTCCCAATCAAGGAGGTAATCGTCCAAACTTGGCATTAGCAATAGAAGGCCCACAAGATCAGAACATTGAAATTCCTCCCGCACGTGGTCGAGCATTCTATTTGGGTACCGAGGAAGCCCGCGACGCTTAACGGGTACATTCTTTTGAGCAACCACTTTATTTCTGTGCGACATGATTTTGAGTGCATAACTTCCTCCCAATTCTTACCACGTTCACGACCTTGCTTAATTTGAGACCTATTGATATCGACCTTAGTTGTTATATATTTTGTTGATTGGATTTGATTGTGTAAGCAAATCGAATATCGAGCGAATCTTTCAAAAGACTTCATTCAAGGATTTGGAATCCTACCTTTCTAACAACTTGTTTCCTAGCTTGATCTAGTGACAGTTCTTGTTTGATGAGTTGCGAAAATCAAGCTAAGAGACAAGTTTACTCAAGTCGGTTTAGTTTAATCTCATGACAGTTCTTGTTTGATGAGTTGTGAGATTAGATTATAATCGACAACCTAAAGGTCTTTTGAGAGCTACGTTCGATATTGGGCGAGTTTATCCTATCTAATCTAATCACGGGCATGTACTTAGTTGAATGGGGAACCTGTACGCATGGGCATTGATATGATCAATTAGACTGTTCGTATGAGCATGAACTTTTAGAACTCTTGTTGAGGTTCGGACCATAGTATCGTTAATCGAATCACGGGGACGTGATTCCGCTGACATGGGAAGAATGTCACAATTCTCAAATTCCGGTCATTTCATAAATTATATATGCATCATATTAGTTCATTCATGGCATTTCATTTCACTTTAATCGCGTGAGTTATTATTTTAAATATTTAATCCGTTACTTTCAAAAATGATCCCTACATATTTTTATACTTACATTAGTTTATAAAAACTATATTTTGAGTTTAACTAGTGTTTTGAATTTATTTGGTATATAAATCGTTAAAAGTTATATTATTACGACGTTTTTCTTAAAAACTATACGATAATTTTTATATCACTCAAATTTCACAAGGAATGTATTTTTACAATTTTTATAAAATCATTATACTCTATTTTGATCTATTAAAAATTTACTTGTATCAAAAATTACCATTTACCTTACAAGTTGCATTTAATCACCTATTTACTTACACTTTCTTAAAATTTATACAAGTATATACACTAGCTTATATAAAAAAAAAAAAAAAAAAAAAAAAAAAAAGGAAATTTGATGGACATAACTCCCCCAAAACCGGTTCTAAGGGGGAGTGTATGCATTAAATGGTTTGGTCTCCATTTTCTTTGAAAGCTAGATTTATACTCCAATTATTTCAATCACATTCATTCACTTCTTCTCTCAAATAATTGACAAGTTCATAAAAACCTTTTCTTCTCTCTTTGCCTTCCTCCAAAACCGACCACATTAAGGTTCAAAGGGATCACCATTTTTTTTGATCAAGCTCAAGTTATATAACAATCTAGTTAATACTCTTATTAAGATTTTGAAATAAAAATCTAGAGTATTTAGGCTAAACCTTGGTTCTTTGCACCTCATCATAGTACTTGTAAGCATATTTCTACCATTTTACATGTTTCATCTTCATTTTATACTTATCTCTTCATTTTTGGAGCTAACATGCATGATATGTGATTTATACCATTTTTAACATGATTATAGAGTTATATATATATATTTATGGTCATCCTATAATTATCCCCATGGTATTCTTGGTCTTGATGGTGATTAGGAACCCATGACACCCTAAGAAGGTGTATGGTAGGATTAGATTAGTTTGGAGTTGATTTGAAGGGATTAGAATAGGTTTTGTCCGAGAAAAACTATTTTCGATAACTATATTTTAAGGTTCTGTCCTTGTTTCAGTTTTCTGGAAAATCCGACAGCTAGTACGAAATTTTGGCCTTGATTTTTAGAAAATATGCTTTAAAACGAATCCGTGGCCTTTTGAACGGATAAAAACGGAGTTATAACGAAGCCGTGGTGAATTTTTGAAGTTTGACGACGAAACGTACATTTTTCAGAAAATTTCAGCAAGCAGTTTTTACATATTTCGGGTCAAAAACGAGCCTTAAGCTTCACAAATTATTTCGACTTCTCAAAAATATATTAGTTTACTTCGATACGAAGCTAAGGACATATTTTACGTAGAAAACGGATTTAAAACGACAAATATATGCACGTTTTTATAAAGTTGCCGTAACTATTATTTTCTGAAAAATTATATTATTTTTACGTTACAAGTATTCTATTAGCTGTAAGGGCTATGTTTGCGGCAGTTTTTAACCATGATGTGAAACTTTCTATAACGAAATATCTTCTAGTAAAATCAAGTTCATCGGCCATATTTTTCAAAACAAAAAGCCGTTTGTCAAGCGGAGTTATAGTGATTTAATTACGGATGTTCAAACATTGGCCGAAACTCATTTTCTGCACACAATTAACAAAAATCATTATCTTTAACCCTTAATATCTTTATGATCGAGACCTTTTGGACGAAAACTCCTGAACTGAAACTTCTAGATATCGATACAAACTTTCCAAAACCGTCGAGTTCGTTCTCTAACGATCGACGTACACCATTTTACGACTAGTTTTTCGGAGCCATTTTTGTTGATTTCATGAAAATTCCGACGACATTGTTTTACGACGAAAAGTGATAATTTCACTATAAATCATTATAAAACCATTGTAGGATGACATTTTGACGTAAAAACTTGTAAAGTGCTTTTTGATTGGTCAAGACGTCAAACGAGTATTTTCGACGATAAGTATTATTTTTCAAAACTCGCAAATGGTATAAATAACATACGAAGTGCATGCATAACATTACATTGCAACACATGACATATCATATCATTCGTAATAGGTCCCGGTTGACGCATCACATTATACCTCAGTGTACCCACTTTTGTCATCACACCAGTTTACCAAGTGAGTAATCACACCCCCTTTTTTTTTTTTTTTACCGTTTTACTATATTTTTGGGGCGAAATGCATGAACCATACTTGAATTAAATTGATTCTTACTTTTGTGAACTCTTTTAATTAGAACTTGTGAACTCGAATCAAATCCTTGAACTTAATTACGAAATTATGACTTGTTAGAACTTATTGAACCGTACATGTTATGACCTTGTCCTAAAGTCTCGCCTTGTTGGTGGAGCGTCTCAATAAATCTCGCCTAGGTGGTCGAGTGACAAATAAGTCTCGCCTTGTTGGTGGAGCGTCTCAATAAATCTCGCCTAGGTGGTCGAGTGACAAAGAAGTCTCGCCTTGTTGGTGGAGCGTCTCAATAAATCTCGCCTAAGTGGTCGAGTGACAAAGAAGTCTCGCCTTGTTGGTGGAGTGTCTCAATAAATCTCGCCTAGGTGGTCGAGTGACAAAGGAGTCTCCCTTGTTGGAGCAGTGCGAAGCCTCCTATGTTCGGAGCATCCCTACATTATTATATTCATGGTACTATATTGGGAACTATTATGACCACTTACACTTGACTACTTGAAGCACTACATTTTTGTGCAATGGGTTGTGTACACACAGGTTGCAAGTTTTGTATGGGCGGAATTTGGAACTGAGTGGATACACAATGCCTTTGCTTTGAGAACTATTTTCGTTGACCGAATGCTTTGAATTTTTCTTACGAGTTTTCTTATTTCCGCTAAACGTGTTTACTCACCAACTATTTTCATAGTTGACCCGTTTTTATCTCATGCATTTCAGGTGATCGTTAGTAAACTTTTCTATCAAGTCTTGCATAAAGAAGTTTTCACTTGTCGCTACAAGCCGTTATGTAATAAAACTCAATATTTTGGAATCTAAACTTTGTAATATATTTGCCGATGACGGCTAATCTGGTATTGTAATGGTTTACTCTTTCTTTTAAATATTAATGTTGGTATGTTCTATTATCTTGTGCTTATGTTCCCTTCCGTTACACCTCGTGTTTCCGCCTCCGGCGAGGGTGTGACAGTATCTCCCCCAAAGAGTTTAATAAAAGTATTAAAACAATTGAAAATGGGGTTATGGAAACTCACCTGGTGCAATGTTTATGATGATAAAAGTGGATACACTGAAATGAGGCGCAACCTCTAACCATGACCTATTATGAATGATATGTTCTATGATAAGTTATGATGTAATGTTATGCATGCAATTCGTATGATATCTATACCACTTGTGAATTTTTGAAGATAACGTTTATCGTCGAAATATATGTTTACGACATGTCGTCATTTTATAAAATACTTTACAAGTATTTACGTTGAAACAACCTCCTACGATAGTCGTTTAGTGATTTATTGTGAAATTATAACTTTTCGTCGTAAAATAATGTCATTGAAAATTTCATGAAAGTGACTAAAACGGCCTCTAAAAGCTAGTCGTAAAATGGTGCACGTCGAGCGTTAGGAAACAAACTCAACGGTTTTGGGAAGCTCGTATCATTATCTCAAAGTTTTAGTGTTTAAGTTTCCATACTAGAGGTCTCGATCACAAAGAAAAATATAGGTTAAGTATGGTACTTTAGTCCAAAATATAGTTTAAGGGTGGATTTCGGCAAAGTTTGAGTGACTATATTTTATTCGTTACAACTCCACTTGATGAACGGTTGGACATTTTGGAAAATATACTTGGCGAATTTACTTTTACTAGAAGACATCACTTTATAAAAAGTTCTACGTCAATGTTAAAAATGACCTTCAACATGGTCACTTGTTTTGCCGTAATATTTGCCTATTAGAAATAATATAGTTTTTCTTATATAATAAAGTTACGGCAACTTTGTGAAAACGTGTATAATTTAATCGTTACAAATCCGTTTTCTACGTTTTATATGTCCTTAGCTTCGTATCAAAGTATACTAATATATTTTTGATAAGTCGAAATAATTTACAACGCCCAAGCTTCATTTTTGACTCGTACAAATTTGACATAACATGCTGAAATTTTCAGAAATTATAGTTTTCGTCGCTTAACTTGAAAAATTCATAACTTCTTCATTATAACTCCCTTTTAATCCGTTCAAGCGGCCACGTTTTCGTTTTAAAGTGTATTTTCTTAATCTCTAGGCCAAAATTTTTTATTTACTGTCGAGATTTCCAGATTTTGAAAATAAGGACAGACCCTTTTGAAAACGTGTCGAAATGAGTTTTTCTCGCGCCAAACCTATTCTAACCCATTCAAAACAACTCCGAAGCTATTCTAATCCTACCATACACCTTCTTAGGGTGTCATGGGTTCCTAGGCATCATCAAAAGTGATATACTACAAGGAATAATTATAGGAAGACATAAATATATATAACTCTTAAAATCAATGTAAAAGTGGTACAAACATCATATGACTTGCATGTTTTCTCAATAATGATGAAATGAATATGAAAATGAATATGAAATATGATCATGAAAATGAAAAGCTTACAAGTAACTTGATGAGGTTATTAGAACAAAGGATTTTTCCTAATCACCCAAGGTTTATATTGCAAAACCTTAAACAAAAGTGATACTAGAGTATATAAAACTTGATTAGAAAATTTTTGATGATCCCTCCTTGATCCTCTATGGTTGGCCGATTTGCAAGAGAAGAGAGAAAGAGAGTTTTGATCTTTTACTTGAGAAATAATGAAGTGAAATGAGTTTGTGATATTTTAGTAGTATAATACAATATACTTAGAAAGATATTTAGTAAGTCAATGTGACTCACCCTCCTTGTGTCGACAAGGAGGTTTAGTCATTTACTTTTATTATTATTTTTTTTTAAAATTGTATAAGTATAATGTTTTGTAAAGTTAAATGAAGTTAAGTGTTAAATTGTATACACATTTGAGTATTTAGGGTAGCGTTAGATAAAAATAACTTTTAACGGGTCAAGATAAAATATATTGAGATCATAAAAATTATAAAAATACATTTCTTGCAAAATTTGAGTGAAATAATAATAATCGTGTAGTATTTAAGAAAACCGTCGTAATTATATAAATATAACAATTTATATACAAAATAAATTTAAAACACTGGGTAAACTCATAATATTATTTTATAAACTTAATATGAGTATAAAAATATATCGGGAAAATTTTTGGAAGTAATAGATCAATTGTTCAAAACAATTAATCACGCGATAACGTTTATTTAATAAAAGTTATACGTTTAATGTAAAAATGCAAAACCATGCATGAGCTAATATGATGATAATGATGTTAATGAAATGTAGACTAAACCTAGTCTATATGAAATGTCCTCGATGATATGATCATGAATTCACAGCTAAACCGTTAAGGTTACGCGAATTTGATACTCGTAAACCTAGTTTACGATAAATGATGAAGTAGTGAAACTTGAGAAATGACCTGAAATTGCGAGTTGTCACAGAAAGCATTTGAGTTATCCAACTCCAAATATTTGACCATCAATAAGCTTCCGACACATCCATCCTGCAAACAAAAACTGCAACACACAATACACAAAACAAAACAAAACAATCCAAATGCAAATGCTACTAAAAATAAGATAAAACCAAGCAAAATATGTTAATCATCCTAAAGAAATAGTTTAAAGAGATAGAAATAATATTGTTTAACACATCATAACCATTGTCTTTGAAACCACAAATCACGAATGATCCACGATCACTCCTCGTCTTCGCTCATATCGTCCCCTTCTTTCATACTCATCATCATCATCACTTTCGGTTACGTAGTTTTCGTCCACAATCTCCGAACGAACTCTCCTCTTCTTCTTCTTTCCTCCAACTCCTGATGACGATCCTCCAACATCATAACCCATAAGTCCGGTTTCTGACATTTGTCCCTGCTTCAAAACCTATTAAGCGGCCCGGTCACTATCAATTTGTGAAGTATCCTCATTAATGGATTCCTGATGGTCGCGGCATTCCTCCTAGTGCAAGAAGGGTCTCCCACTCGATTCCAATAGGTGGGTACACTAGGAAAGTCTTTTTCAAACCTCTGAAGCCTCGAAAAGTGAGCTTCAAATAACCGATGATTAACCTCATGTGGCTCATACAAACCAAGAGCCACGCCAAAAGCCGGCAAAGTGTAAGCATGATCCCTTCCACAAAGCCTAAACCAAACACAAACTTCTTCCATCAAGTTCCGAACATTCACCTTTCTTTCAAAATACATGGTTGAAAAGAACTCCATACACCATTCTCGATAGACCTCTTCATTGACGCTAAATGCTCTTTCCCATGACAAATCATTGAACGAATCCCCATCCGCTGGATACACATAAGATGTCCGCATCATTCTCCTCAACTCATCTTCACAATCACACTCAGCAAACAAATCCCAATCAATCACCCTCGGAACCAAACATGTCCTATTTTGCAATTTCGATAATCTTTCCCGGAAAGCATGCTTCTCCCCGTCGGTGAGATCTTTGAACTTTAAGTTAGCATTTACTTCCGTCTTCAAGCTATACTTGACTTTCTTCTTCTCGTTCCTTTGACAAAACTTTGTAACAAGCGGGTTCGTTGGAACTGGCCTCGAGCTTGAGCTACCTACAACAATTCTCTGTAGAAATCATAAATATAAGACAATATAAGAGTGTTAGAACAAACAAGAAGGTTCAGGGAACCCTCTAAGATCCACTTCAAAATTTCAAAAAAATATTTCAACACAGAAACTGTAACCGGATTCGGTTGCAGAGAAACCGAACCGGTTACTCCTTTTGGCCAAATCCAACCGGTCGGTTGCGCTACGCAACCGGATCGGTTATGCAATCTGCATAAGGCTCTTGCCTTTTAAACCCTTATTCATCGAATTTTCTAAGTCCAATCCACTCCTAGATCGCATTCTAACATCCTCAATGATTTCCACATCCTTGAATTACTCTAAATTCGCTTTTCAAACCTCAAATCATCACACATTCATCATCTTAGAACTCAACTTGATAAAACCTATATTCTTCAATCATTAGTTCTAATCAATAATGTGGCATCTATTACTCATAAAAACACATCATCTACCATTAGGAATCACCAATTGCAAATTATCTTGATTCACTAGCACAACCTAATCAAATCCAAAAATTCAATCAGCTAGTATTCATTCCATGGCGAATCAACCAATACAATTCTTTTTGCAATGCATTCCTATATCAATTACCCACTCAATCCAAAAATATTACAACTTAATTCGAATTATAACAAAAACCCCCAAATTGGTGACCTAATATGTAATTCGAATCAAATGCTCTAATTAAACCTCAATTGAGTTAATTGAATGTAGATGCTTACTTGTTTGGGTGCCATGATGTTCTCCTACAACTTAAACAATCTTCAATTAGCTTCTCTTGGACGAATTTTGCAAAACCCAGCTGGAGAATTAGTGTGTGTGTGTGTTTTTCTAGAAAAATGAATTTTTGGTATATATACTTGTATGCAACCGTTTCAGTCATGGACACAACCGTTTCGGTATGCATTTTGCCAAATTTTGCATTTTTTCATGTTACTTAGGAATTTACCTTCCAAGCAACAATTGTTTTACTCAAAAATCCTGTTAAAGATTCACACAACATTCATCCACCATTTGGAAATTTCAACAATCATCCAATCTTAAAAACTCAAATCATCATACTAATGAACTAAACCAAACTTCAACTAAAAACTCATAGTCATAATGCATTAACCAAATAACCTCAATCATGAAAATAAAAATGTAAAACTGAAATGAGAAACAAAAATCCTAAATGCATCAAATCAAAAAGAAATAGTTCATGAAATTCAAGCAAATAATTGCTTGTTTATTACGGTCCCTTGTCTTCTCCTTAGAATTCCTCGAAATACTCTTGTCTTAGGATGTCCTCACTTTGAAATTTTCCGGTCAACTCACGGAATGTTTCAAAAGTTTTGAACTTTCTCATGAATCTTCTTCCGTCCGGACATAGTATATCGAACTTAACATGCCATTCTCCATCTCCAGTTTGCCTCTTGTAAGTGCCCGACCCCTCGGGTCTCCATTCCAAATTCTTAAGTTGCACCGGTAAAGAACCTAAAAAGTCGGTCAACTTTTTGTAAACTAGTATGTTTTTGAATGGGTTATAGAAAGCTTCCACCGCTAATGCACGTTCCATTTCGTCCTCTATATCAAAATAAGGCGGAGCTAATGGTCCATACATTGGGTTTCCTTGGGTATCACGTCCCACTTCAAAACAAGTTAAATCATCATTTGCTTCCATCCATTCTAACTCCTCCATAAATTCCAAAGTTGGTCCTCTTGGTTTCGGATAGTATGTTTGCCTTGAAATCCCATCATCAATAGTCATGGTGCCTCTTCCCATGTCTATAATTGCACCACAAGTTCATAGGAATGGTCTCCCCAATAGTAGTGGTAAACTCTTGTCCACCGGAATATCTAGGACAAGAAAATCGGCCAAATACGGTTGATAGCCAATTTGCACTCTCACATTCTTCACCTCTCCCATTTCCTTCGCTTGAGAATTATCCGCCATAGTAAGCTTCGAATGATTAGGTTGCGGATTACTTAGACCTAAAGTCATAAACAATGGATAGGGCATCACATTAACACTTGACCCCGTATCGGCTAAAGCATAAACTGGTGTAGTCCCATTCACTTTTATTGGCAACACAAAATTACCCGGATCCTTCTCCTTCCGTGGCATGCCTCTAAACAGAATTCGATCTCGCTCCTCCTCCGTGAGATTCTTATCTTCCAACCTAGCCCTCGCTAGCATCACCGCATCCAACTTCTTACGGTAAAGCACATAATCTTAAAGTACCTCTATCACCGGTTTCTTTTCATTAAGCTCAAGAAACTTTTGTTCTAGGTTTTCTAAAATAGCTTCTTTTTGTTTGTCGGTCAAGGGTTTAAAAGTATTTGTAGTGGTAGGTGATGATGGTGTGTAATCATTTTTGGTGGTTGTGGTTGGGGTTAGTTTGTTTGATGAAGTTTTCTTCCGATTTGCCTTCCCCATTTTAACTACTTCCACCTCTTTCTCTTCCATGTTTGCACAAACTTCCACTAGCATCTCGTTCACTCCTTTTCCTTCTTCCAAATCAGTTATATTAATCCTCATTTCTCCCATTGCAAAATCAACTTGACACTTGGTCGTGACAAGAAAGTCTCGACCAAAACATACATTAGGTTCATCCGCATTCCCTTCTTCTAACACAACAAAATCCGTTTCAAAAATGTGTCCATGAATATCGACCTTAAGATTTTTGACCATCCTTCTTCCATATGCTTCATAGTCCAAAGGTACATGACCAATTTCGTCAAGAACCTTCTCCAAAATGTAGTTTTCTCCATAAGCCATATTAAGTTGCGCGTCCCAAGCACTTACTCCTTCTACACTACAAGGCGTACCAAACCTCATTAGTAGCGAATCATACACCGTTAAAGGTGCTTGTGTGAACACTACGACTCTTCCCTTCTTGGGAAGTTGAACCTTGTTTTCACCCGTTTCCTCCATATTAACCGTATCAATCCCCAAATCTTTCTTACTCTCTTCCAAGATACCTCCAATCTTTTCCAGTGAACTTCCGGTATCCTTGAACATTTCATCCAAAGTAAGAAGGTATTCCGAAATTCCGCTCAAACTATCCATACTAACTAGCTAAACTTGACAAAACAAAACAAAACAAAATCCGAATTATTAGCGTTAGAGTTAGTAAAAACAAGAACAAACTATAGAAACATATACTAAACAAGTTAAGATACTTAACAAAACTAAAAACATAAGTTAAAACTCAAAATCTAAAAATTATAAAAATATTTACCGAGAGCTCCAACCGAATCGGTTGGTTGAAATAACTAGACCAAGTGATCGAACCGGATCCGGTTGCGGGTTGCAACCGATCGGTTGGATCGACACAAAAAAAAAACTTTTTTTTTTTATTTTATATAATATTAAAACAGAATTTTAATTGCAATTAAGGAATCATTAAGATGTACTAAACTCTAAATTAATAAAAACTCTTCATAAACCAATAATTAATAACTTAATAATAAAACCATTAAACTAAAAACTAAATTAACTACCAATTAAAATCTATCATTAAGATAATTAAACATATAACTGAAAAATTATTATCCAATCATTAATCATTAAAACTAAAATTACTCTAAAACTAATTAACTAATAAATAATAAATGTAAAGAAAATATAAATAAATCTAAGAAATCATTAAACTATAAGACATAATCTGCAAATAAAATCTAAAATGACAAAAATTACTCTAAAAACTATAACACAAATAACTAAGTAAACTAGAACCATGAAATCAAAAAATAAAAAATTTCTCAGAAACTCTAACCGGATTCGGTTGCAGAGCAACCGAATCGGTTAGCTTTTAACCAAAACTTTTTTTTTTACTTTTCAACAAATTCAATTCCAATACTACCAATTTTACAGAAAATCAAAGAAAATCAAAGAAAATCCCCGGCAGCGGCGCCAAAAACTTTATGTGTTTCGTGTAGTGCAAGTTTTAAAAATTTATAAACACGATTTAACCGTCTAATCTATTAACACATACGAGCAAGTATACTCGTCCGTGATAGCAAAGTTTGGTAAGTCGAGATCGTCCCAAGGGATTTTGTGTTTGAAACTGTTTTGAATGAAAAGATTCCAACAAGAAAGCTTGTCAAGGCTTCCTCAAATAGTGATGTTATAGTGAAATTCAATAATAAGAAATATATATACTTGTGTGTAGTCTATAGTCAATCATAAATAGTATTCATGAAGGTTTGGTGTATACTCTTGATGTGATGCACAAATCATAAGCAAATGATCCCCAACCATGGTATATGTTTGTAAAAATCATTCTAAGAACAAAAACATATAGGTAATCCTTTCGGTCCTTATCCTAATGATTATCCTTTAGAAATTCAATTTGTTTGCAACATGTTCTTATTAAATTTGTTCTTACGAATCTTTCGACCCTTTCGTGATGAAAATGTTCCTAGTCTTGTTTTAATAAGCAAGCACGGTGGTTGTCAATCACCATATCCCCATACTAGTTTGTCACTCAACTTTTTTTGGAATAAAACACAAGAGAAATCCTTTCGGTCCTTTTTCTTAAAACATGTTTTATCAACAAATCAAACCAAAACTAGTATTTTTCCAACAAACTCATTTAAACAAGATCATATATACATGCATCACATTTGAGAACACTAATATGATTAACTACATCCCAACACACAAGTATATCCCAAAACTACTCCATGATAATAATAATAACTAAACACAAATCATAACAAAGTAATTCCAATAATTCAAGAGAATAGAATTCCATAACAAAGTTCATAGAATACCTAAACTTTTGTGATTACAAGAATTAGAATTCGTGGATTGTAGCAACCATGCGCCTCCAATCACCTAGATTCACCGTATAACTCCAAATTACCGAAACTATGCATGAGAATTGTTCCCTCCTTGCTCCTGGACGTTTTTTAGTAAGAACTAAGCTTTTAGGCTGAATAATATGGTTGGTATTAGTTTAGATGTAAACTAATACAATTTTGGTTGTGTCACACCTAGTAAACTAGGACTAGGTTCATTATATAGCCAAATATGCTTGCTCAACTGACCAAAAACGTTCCCAACAAGTTAATATCAAGAAATGATCGGCCTCCAATGATTATGGGGAGTTAAGGCAACAATAAATGCAACTTTGTGTAACTGCAGTTCATGCAACCGGATCGGTTGCGATGGCAACCGGATCGGTTGCTATTTGACCATATGCCCAGCCGGATCCGGTTACGGGTCACGATCGATCGGCTGGGTGTTGCTGATTTGACTTTTGTTGACCTTCTTGCTTATACGCTTCATTCTTTGCTCTCGCTGATGATTTCCAAGGCAAAACTTGATCTTTCCTTGCTGTAGATACTTAGAAATCATTGTAATTCCCAATCATTGAATCCAAAAGCTTCCTTGCTCGAGTTCCTACTTCGTGAATCTTCCAAATGTGCATAACAACTTCATTTCTTCATCATTCGTGATACCTGGCTACATATACATACACAATACGCATCTTTTGCACTTTTGCAACAGTTATGAGTAAATATAGCCGATTATCATGCACAAAACCAACAATAACACTACTAAAAACATGTTCATTTTAGGCGTTATCAAACCCCCTATTATAGTTTTCCACAACGGACCCAAAGCTGCACGTAAAAACTAAATATGCCCAGTTGTCGGAGTCTCAGCCCTAGGAGTTGTTTCGGGGAGGTAATTGGTGGCAGTAAAGCACCTACCTAAAAACTATTACAAGGTAGGTTACGCCAAAATGTGGTGCCTTATAATGGTATAATGTAGATCCTAGTGTAATAGGCGAAATGATAAGGTTTAGTAGTCATTATGATAAAAGATTGAATAAGTAATTGTCTTTGTTAAAGCCATAGATTCTAGGATCATAATATTATTGTGTTATGATGATTCAGGTGGTCTTGGATAATGGAAATACATGATAGCCATTTTAGAGAGAGAAAGTAGAGAGATGGGTGTTCTTGCTAGAGAGTTGCTTTGTAAATTATGGAATGTTAGATTGAGAAGCACCACCCCTTCCATGGATGGAAGGGGTATTTATACTTACAAACATAACGTCCTCCTGTCAGACTGTGGATCAGGTATACAGTGGGTAAAGACCCGTCCTTCCTCCACGGTGTTACTCTAAACTAAACTAGGGTACAAACTAACTAATAAACTGTTAAATAACGTAACAAATGACAAGTCTATGAGCTAACCTATGCTAGATAATATTTGGGGTGACCGACTCTTCATAATGGAATTTCCAATTCCTAACAATCTCCCCCTAAGGGAGGTCACCCCATGTTTTACATTCTGAATCCTAGCATTATATTTTATCTTCAGTCTTGAGCTCGTAGACTTGAATTCTTCAACTTCTGCATCGTTGTGCTTTAGCAGTGACTCTTCATAGTCCGATTACTTTGTGCTTAAAGTGGAGGTCTTTGAACTGATCCACATCATTGATGATCTTCGAGCTTTCATTGAGATCATCAGTCACAATAAATCTCTGGATCACCCTTTATTGTGTTGCCATCATGTGATGTTGTGACTTTTGGACCGACATGCTCACACTTTCTGGATCATGACATCTTTCCATCAGAGTAGCAGAAGCTTTACTGGTTCATGATATTTGCAGCAGCGTAGCAGAAGCATAGTATAAAAATATCAGAACCAGGTTATGTAGATATGCACCAGTCATGATTTCTTCAATTAAGTGTGGATGCTGTGAGCATGCGGCTTTGGATTGACTCCTCAATTCTGATCAGCTGCAACCGTCCAAATGTACCTGCAAACAACAGTTAGCAATAAAACACACGAAAGTGTCTTTGATCACTTTCGTTGAATTGAGGTACACGGCCCACGGTTCCCCGTTGATCAGTACAAGTACTGCCTGTGATCAGGTAGGATTCCTAAGAATCTCCTTGAAAGGGTTTCGCAGCTGTTCTAGCTGTTCTCAAACCGGAACGTCTCAAAGAAGACAACACGGAGTGAGTGAACCAGCGAATTGAGATTCACTGATTGATGAAAAATTGATTTGAAAACAATCGCGTATTGCTTAGTAGAAAGAGTTTTGCAATACGATGAAGGTTTTATGAGAAAGATCAATTTTCAATCATAAATACTTTTTGTATTTGAAAAGAGTACACATTCAATGTGCCATAGAAAAGAAGAGATTCACACATCGAACGGTTTTTCCAAAAGTATTTTTACAATCAGAGATACTTTTTGTGTTTGAAAACATGAATACACATTGGATGTGCTAGAGAAAACAAGATTTGCACATCGAACGGTTTTTCCAAAAGTATTCACCAATTCATTTCCTGGACCCAAGGTTGATTCACGAGTGAATCGCCCCATCGTTTCTATCCAGTTGTCACAAGCTTGATCTTTAGAAAATATCTCACATGTCACCCACCAAGAGCTTGTAAGATGTTGGCTCTAAAAGGATTTCCATCTTCATTGTGAATACTTTTACATATCACTCAGATGTTCTAGCAATACCACAAGGATAAGGCGTATGACTCTTAATATATTCTTACTTTCCACATTGTGTGAAACAGCAAGTCTTCATTAATTTTGTGTCCTAATGAGATATTGTGGATGATCTCTTGGCTCTAGACTCAATTGTGCACATTTGGTTCCTATGCCGGAGACTATGGAGAGGGTCTCCTTCTTCAATATCAACAATCTCTAAGAGAAAGTCGATAGATTATGTAGGTTCCCCGTGAGAATGAAACAAGCCCTTTTAAGAGGAGCTTGAGTAGGTTGGGAAGTTTAGTGTAGTGCGTCACTGGGTCCATGACGTCTTGTCTTCAATACCAGTGTTACCTTAGTAACCACAAGTAGCATATGTATTGAACCCGGTTACTGCCCTAAGGTTGAATTGTTGGAGGGCTATTTTTTTTCACCCTTTTCACATTCATTTCTTTTTCATTCTTCAACCCCTTCAGTGCTTACCGAGACTTCATTACTAGAACCTTGTTGGGTTTATTCCAGTACTAGCTCTGTCTCAGTCCGCACTCTTCCCGTATTCTCATTTTTCTCCTTTTTCATCATACCTAAGGAATTCTACACTAACTAGTGGATTGTCCCTGGGTAGATCCCTCCGGTTCTGGCGGATCGTGGGAACGAATACCTAACCTAACCATCCTTATAACACCATGCATAAAATAAATTGGTCGGTCTTTTGGTATTGTTCTTTCCTTCATGAAACCAATTGAAAAATCATTTGGAAAATCAATCAAGGTACTTGTGATATAAAATCAAAACATTTTGTACCTTAATTGTTTTGATCATTTTAGAAGTGCTCCCCCTCAACATGTGCATATGATATTGAAATTGTTTGGCACATGGAGACAAGAGTTATTTGAAATAATTTCTTGATCACAATTTCCTTAGAAAAAGCCTTTTGATTTTCTTGGTAAATTCTCCCCCTCAATATGTGCATAGGATATTTGAAATCATTTTATCACATAGAGGCAAGAGTTTATTTGAAGCACATCCACGAATACAAAAGCCATTAAGAAACCATTTGCTCCCCCTCAATATGTGCATCGATAAACGAAAGAGTTTAGCACATATTAGAGAGAACGAGAACTTTTGAATCAAATCGATCATCCTTTATCAAATTTCATTATTAAATCACAAATTCTCCCCCGATCAAAAATATCAAACCCTTTGAGATTTTGGATCCCAAGTGATTTAATAAGGTTTAGAAAACATGGGAGAATATGTGCCTTGTTTAAATACTCATTTTGTTTTTAGATAACTGCTCCCCCTCAACATGTGCATTATGTGTTTAGAAATGGTTCGGCACATGGAGGCAGGAGTGCCTTTAAAGGACTAAAACCAATTCCATTTAAACAAATTTGAGATTTAAATCACGATCTCTCCCCTGATCAAAAATTTCAATCCAATTGAGATTTTGGATCCCGATTGATTTAAATCATTTGGAAAAAATTTAGGGGAAAGACGTGGCAAAATTTAATTTTGAAAAATGACTAATGAGGACCAATTACAGACATTAAAGATTGTTAGTGTCAGGTATAATAGTTTTTAAGAGATCTTGAAGTAAAATAAAACAATTTCACAATCAAACAAGAACAGAAAAAATTTAATTTTCAAAGATCTTGATTATTAATGAAAAATCATACCATGACATAACATTAAATCTTTAGATCACCACTTATTTTGTACAATCCGGACTTTTATGAAGCAATATTGTTTGAAAATAATTTATTATAAATCACTCTACCCCTCAATCGATGACCGTAGTCGTTGATTGAGTGACTTAGGTTTTGATAGAATGAAGTCCGGTGATTTTCAAAATTTAGACCAATTAATTTTCAAAATAAATATTTTTCCATTTTACAAAACAATATTAGTTAAAAAAATTTTAAAGAAAATGGTATAATCACAATTATCCTGCACAAAGATACGTTAGGTGGTTGAGCTGCTTCTGTTAATGTTGCTGCTGTAGGGCTTGGAAGAAAAACCGTCTGCTGATGCAGTGAGACTTCTTACGTTGCATTTTAATGCCAACTTAGGTCAAATTTAAGCCCCGTTTCTTCAATCACTTAGAAGAAAAACCATCTGCTGATGCAGTGAGACCTCTTACGTTGCATTTATGCCAACCCTTCATAGAAGTCCAATTAAGCTCCGTTTCTTCATTTGTCAACCCAAGATATAGTTACCCTTTCCTTTTGGCATCCAATCATCTTCAATTGTGGGATCCGGATCGGGAACATTCTTATATACCAATATACCTGCATACGTTAGTGAACACACATACAGATATATGGTGGTCGACATTACCCAAACAACAATCGACTAATTCAAGTCAATTCAACATATCAATCAGTTCATATAAGGTATGGGAATAATGTGTTCATCAAACTATAATCATCTAATCCTAACAATCACATCCTAGAAACTTAGTCCTTCAACATAGGCAATTATATATTTTAATTAAGCACGTAGGATAATTAAGAAAGTCTGTTAGATGATGTAAATTTGAAAACATTCTCCCCCTCAATCAATGACTCATTTTCTGAAAAGTTTAAAAGCGCTTAAGTCATTGATTGAGTTTTCAATAATTTCGAAAAACTCTTAAACTGATTGATTTTCAAGCAACTCATTTACCACCACTTTTTGAAAACAACAAATATTTTTCTGAAGAATTTTAGACGGAAAAATATTTGAGTAGGAACAGCAGTCCTTCGACATACTTTCCTCATTTAGTTTTTAGGATAAGTGCACGAAATATTTGAAAACTGGTTTAGCGCAAAACTTTCCTTTCTTGAAGAGCGGGTTGCTATCAGAAATAATAGCAAACCATGGTTTAAGCACGGGTTACAGTATGAAATAACTGTAAGCCATTGTTTGTGACATGTTTTGAAAAAGAATATTTACACCTCCTGCTCGAACTTCATCTATGGTCCCGTGCCACTATTGAATGACATTTCTAAGACCGCAGATGTTATCGATACCAGAAGACATGTCTTGAGAAAAACAGTATTTTTGGTATTTTCTGATTTTTCAATTTTTTATGGATTTTGTTGGTTTTTTATTTTTCTATTTTCTTTTTGATAAATATTTACAAAGATTGAATAGATGATATAGTTTAAGAAAGATGATGATACGAGTACCGAGATAAGGATATCGAGCAGCACGTCGTAGAAGATAGAATTCGTCATCTCTTAAACTTCCACCACCAAAGCTTCCGAGGCTCTTGCATTGAAGAAAGAAATTGAACCATCTGAAAGTGAGACTTTGGCAGCTTCTCCCCAAACCGAAATCCTTTAGCTGAGCAGATTCAAAGCTTTCTTTCAAGCTTCTCTTAGCCAGGTGCGCAAAGAAGCACACCATTATCATCGAACTTGCTGCTCCTTTTAAGAATAATCACCGTGATTCATCGTTCGGGGTTATATCATCCAATAGAAGAACAACAACGTTTCATCCCACACTTAAATAATCTTCTCAAATTCCTTTTCTACTGACATCTGAAGCAATCCATTCCAAAAGGTGTCAAGAGACCACTTCCCCCGAGTAGTTGAATTGATGCAACCCGTCTCTTAGAATAGAGCTCACGAACCCGAATACACATATACCCAAAGACAAAGAAACTTATACCATCGAAGTAACAGATTAAGTCCAATAGCCAAAGAATAACCCCGATGTATACTTTTCTCTCCCCCTGAAGAAAGTGTATGAAGCTCAAGAACCCGAAGTACCCGAATGCCCAAAGAGAGAATGACCGATAACATTGAAGAAGCAAGCCGAATTACTGATTATCTCTGCGGATGACAATCTCTGCGGATGTCAACTCCGGAATAAGTGATTATATCTCTGAATCACTGATTAAGCCCTCAAGTAAAACAGCTGAGCATCCCCAATGTACACTATCTCTCTCCCCTGATGATTGCGATAACATCGAAATCATCACAGACTTGTGTACCTCTGTTATCTTCAGAAACTGACTATCTCTTACATCTCTTCCCCCACTTAGTTGGAATAAGAACACTAAACGCCTTGATGAGTAAAACCTTGAGAATCTCTGCGGTCATGACATTCGCCTTCTCGGGATATCTTCAATCACTTAGAAGTATTAAGCTCGTCAAGTTTACTCGCGTTTAGATGCTTGTCTCCTTCCCCCTTGATGGTTTTGACACTTCAGAATCAGCAACATATTATAAGCCCAAATACTAGAAATCTGTTGAGAAGAACGCTTGAAGTCTTTGTGAGAATCAACTTGCTGAAGCAGAATGTGAGCAAGTCTAATTAGGGATTAAATCAGACATTTCACCCTCCCCCAATTAGTGCTCTCCCCTAAACCGACAATCTTTTAATAAATGCCCAGATTAAGAAGAAGTCTTTGGATAATCAAATGCAACTTGTCTTTAGTCTTCTAACATGTAGCAGAGAATGTAGAACCGACTGTAGACTCGACCTTCTTCAAGATTGTCCAGTTGGGGAATAGAAAGTTAACATCTTCATCTCACCAAATGCGTTCCAATTACCTTATATGTAGCAAATCTCCTTAACTAAAATCCCTCCCAATCAAACAAGAACAGAAAGATGTTCATCAAAGAAATCAGCCCCGCAACTGGAAGCACTTTGTCGTTAAACAACTCAGCCCGTGTGAAGATGTCAACCAACGGCTCTTAGAAGAAAACTCCATGTGAAGATGACCCGATAGGAAGAAGCTCGGTTCTTACATGAGTTTGGAGCCGTTTGACCATTTATTCTCTAATAACAATCAACCATGCAGAATTATCATACTTCTTCTCCCCCCCCCCAAGAATTGCATGCGGAGATGCCATTCTTGATTAAACAAGTGAATATCTTTAACAAATGTAGTCTATTCACACTTCTCCCCCGCAAAATTAGCACATGATGTCGCCATCGTCATGATAGTTGAGCAAGTGGAATAAGAAAACAATCAACAGTAGCCCGGTTCACTTGAGAATTTAAAGCGCATGGAAAAAGTATGAAGCATGTTGATGAGAATGGTCATAATAAGAAGATTTCTCTTCTTTCGAAGATAATGCGCACTGAAGCGTACACATTTCTTTTCTTTATAGTACGAGGCTTGAACTGTTGTGTTCAAATGTCATAAGAAGATTTCTCTTCTTTCAAAGATAATGCGCACTGAAACGTACACATTTCTTTTCTTTAGAGTACGAGCCATGAACTGTTGTGTTCATACGTCATAAATCTCTCTCTTTTCATCATCTCTTGGCAAAACATGTAATCACCCCATTATCATTCAGTAGGCTCTTTGTCGTGACAACTGATGGAGAAAACCCAATATGATGAATTTGACCCTGAAGTAAACTATCCCGAACTCGTGACTTAAACTTGTACATATGTAACAAAGAGCGGTGCCGAGATTTCATGCCCATTTGAATCTCTAAGTACTCTATACTCTTCAACCAACCAACCATCAAGTATAAGACGTACATCACCTCTTGAAAATCCACAATTAAATGTGACACTGAGCACTACAACGTAACTCCTTAAAGTGATAGTTATTTTTGTGGCAAAAAGAGCCCAATTCCCCCAGAAAAATAGACTCTCAAAAATAACTAGATTTCCAAGTCTTCGTTTTTGGAAAAAGCTCGAACAAGGATCATGAAGAATCTTCATCCAACCATCCCTGATACCTTCAGATACTAAGTACACTCGCCCGTGATATTTCACTTCAACCTCAAATAAATAATACTGAATTAACGCCGTTGTCACATCTTCTGAACTGCTCAAATCTACCTTTCTTTGACATTTAAATGAACTTTGATAATGGTTTCATCCCGACCATGGTTAGTAGCACATAACCCCGTAAAACCAAGTAATAACCAAACTGCCATGACGAATATCCAAACACACATCCAATTCATGAAGTACACCCTTTTATCCCTTCTTCGAAGTAGAAACCGTAGCACCAGCATCAAGAAGATCCAGAATTACAATTTCTTTTCTCCAAGATGGTTCCATCATTACGGGATTTTACAATTCCATGGTTTAAACCGAGAAATAGATTCTTTCGCGGGATTTTACAAAACCAGGAATAAACCGTAAGATAGCTCCGGAAATGCACTTTACTATTACCAGGATGTTTCCATCGTCACGGGATTTTACAAGTCTATGATTTAAACCGAGAAATAGATTCTTTCGCGGGATTTTACAAAATCAAGACAAAACCGTAAACAATGTCAGCTTGAATGTGTTATGACAACTTTGGTTTCGGTGAATATCTGTTTTAGGGGAACATGCAGTGGTTCATCAGCGGTTCATTGTCCAACATCAACAATATCATCACCCATCCAGTAAACACTTTGGTAAACACATCATTCATGCATTATGTCGGCTAGAGCATAAACATCATGGTGAAGTAAACCCGATATGCCAAACTTGACCATGAAGTAAAATTCCCCGGATTTGTTACTTAAACTTGTACTAATCCTCGTGAAAAAGAAACGGTGTACCCAATGTACAAAACCTCTTGACATATCCTCAACTGCGTGAGACACCAAAGTGATAGTTGCGTTGTGGGTTAAGCAAGAAAGGAATCACAACCGTAACTAAATTGCCAAGTCTTTATCACCCTCAATAAACGCCCAAACAAGTCATCTTCGCGGAAGGGTAGAAAGAAAGAAGACGAAATAAGTAAACGCGCCCGGAAAACCTCACATCAAATTCAAATAAGAAATATCGTACAAACAACCCTGTAATCAATATAATCCAATAAACACTTCAAGCCGTGACATAATAATCTCCGTAAATGAGTATATACCAAATTGCCAAACCTCATCACATAACGAATCTCATCATCTCATCAAAGCATCAAATTTCATAAGAAAATCTCATAATCAAAACCCACCAAGTGAATACACCGCCCAAGAATATTCGATTCATAAGATTAATTAGTTTTCCCAAATTGAAGCTCAAATATCCTAATAAGTGTAATCGACCCATGAATGTAATACCACTTGAGACCCGATGTATATCCGTAACACAAACAAATTGGATTCAATTAAGAGACGCCCATATGTAGTGAATAAAAGCCCATATACGGATTAGTTTAAGGATTGAACCCAAGTTCATCACAAGACTTTTACAACATATTGCATCCAGTAACCCGAGTTCCATAATAGCTCAACGAGTTAATAACAAAAAGTAGTTATTAATAACTCAATGATAACAAAAAAATGTCAAAATCACTTGTTACAAACCAGACAAAACCACGAGGCCCAAGACACTGCCCATGTCTTGTGTTTGTCCATCGAATCTTGAGGCCCAAATTGTATTACACGGCCCAATGTATCTAAACAAGTCCTCCAATCCGGTAAGCATTGAGCCCATAATCGAACAATGACTCACACAAGAGTAACCGGTTATAAGTGAGTTGCCCTAATTTTTCTCATATTACACATTAGCTAACCCTAAACACACTCTCTTGAAACATCCGCCTACCACCTAACATATTCACTCACCAAACTCAATCTCAGATAAATCTCATCTCCATCAAAACCTTCACCCCTCAACACATCGGATCAAACCAAATATACAAAATCAAACCGACTACAACTATTAAACACATCATCTCACAAACTCGCCATTATCTTATATCCATTAATATCAACCAACAGGCTCCCCAAAAGTGCGTCACCCTTTCAATTTCAGAAGATAAAACGAGTTTCAAGCAAGTCACAAGAAGAAATTAGGCTTCAAGGTCTTGTTAATTCAAGATCTCAGGTAGGTTTAATAATTGTTGTTGTTATTCGGTTGATTAATGAACGAATCAAGAATAGAAATTAACATATTGTTAACTTTCTTCTCTTAATGATTCGGATATTAAACTGAAGCTAAGTCTTCAAAAAATGATCGATGAGGAACAAGGTTTAATTACAGAATCTTTTAAAAGATTAAATAAATTGACCCGAATCTGAGATCTCATTTAATTTCTGAGAATGTTTTCTGTTTTGAGGTATGGTATTGAGATGGAGTTGATGTTGGGATAGGATAGGTGCTGTAGAAATCGTGATTGAGAAAAGAGTATGATATTAGATTAGTTGTTGGTAGTAGATGAACTGGATCTGTTTTCATTACAACACGTTTTCATTACATAAAAACTTGGACAGATGATGTCTTATGACTGAGGTCGTGTATGTTTTTGGAATAAGGTATTTGGTTGGTCGTGGACGTTCTTTTCATCTTCATCTTCTTTCAGTTAAGTCAAGTCGCCTGTAAACAAGTTGCTAACTTGTACACAAGTCACTAACTTGTATACAAGTCGCTAACTTGTATACAAGTCGCCAACTTGTAAACAAGTAGCCAACTTGTATCAGTTTGACTCAAAAATCAAACCGCCACCAGAAAATAGTCGCTTCATTTTTGTTAACAACTCGCTTGTCATTCAATAATGACAAGTCGCTACACAGTCTTTGCAATTTTTAAGCACAAGTCGCTAGCAAGAATTTTTTTTACTTTTTTCGATGAGTTTTCTGACCAAATTCTGACCATATTCATATGAACCCAGAAAACTTCATAAAAATGCTTCCATTGACTCGCTTTGACCACATGAATATGACCAGATGACCCATGAAAATAGAGTTTATTACCCATGTAAAGAACTGTTTGGACAAGACACATGATAGGTTACCACACGACAGTTTTGACCAAAAGAGATATACAAAACATGTTACAAACAGATTCTCACAAGAATAGGAACAATAAAAAAATTTTCCGACCATAAAAGATAATACCAAAACAGTTAAAAGCATGAACCAAAACAAACCACAAACAACAACCATGGTACGGACCACACAAATCAAAGATAACACAATAACCATGGCTCTGGTACCATTTGTAGGATCGTAATATTATTGTGTTATGATGATTCAGGTGGTCTTGGATAATGGAAATACATGATAGCCATTTTAGAGAGAGAAAGTAGAGAGATGGATGTTCTTGCTAGAGAGTTGGTTTGTAAATTATGGAATGTTAGATTGAGAAGCACCACCCCTTCCATGGATGGAAGGGGTATTTATACTTACAAACATAACGTCCTCCTGTCGGACTGTGGATCAGGCATACAGTGGGTAAAGACCCGTCCTTCCTCCACGGTGTTACTCTAAACTAAACTACGCTACAAACTAACTAATAAACTACTAAATAATGTAACAAACGACAAGTCTACGAGCTAACCTATGCTAGATAATATTTGGGGTGACCGACTCTTCATAATGGAATTTCCAATTCCTAACATAGATGGCAAAAATTAACAACAACAATAACTGTCTGTAACTTCTTGAGAATGACAAACTTACTAGGTCTAACTTTCATGATTGGGAGAGGAATCTTCATATTGTATTCCGGTATGAACGAAAGTGGTATGTCCTGGAAAACCCCATTAGCCCAACACCTTCAGTTAACGCCCCAGTAGTAGCCAAGAATGCCTACACTAGGCATGTCAATGACTTGCTAGACGTTGGAGGTCTAATGCTGGCCACTATGGCACCTGAGCTCCAAGACAATTAGATGGAAGTTGGAGCATTTGATTTGATCAACCAACTACAGACTACTTTTCAAACACAGTCTCAAATCGAAAGGTTTGATGCAGTTTTCAATTTAAGTATCTGTAAGATGGCTAAAGGATAACCAGCGAGTGCGAATGTAGATGTTTGGTCACATCAATCAACTTGAAAGACTAAGTCACGCGATAGCACCCAAGCTTGCTATTGATTTCTTATGAATTCTCTAAGCAATGAGTATAAGCAGTTTATATTCAACTACAATATGAATACTGTTGAAGGCGAGACCGTAGATGAGCTCCACAACATGCTAAAAATTGTTGAAAGAGGCATGGAGCAGAAGTTGAAATATGTGCTAGTGGTTACGAATGGGAAGTATGACAAGAACAATGGCAAGTGGATAGAAAGAGGAGGCAATGGAAAGAAGAATCAGACTTCCTGGCCAATATTCAAAGGAAAGAAATCCAAACTTGGATTTGCTTGCTACAAATGTTGTGAGCCAAGTCACTGGTCGAGATCTTGTCCAAATGCTCCAACTAAGAAGGACAAGGATAATACTGGTAAGATCTCAAGTTAGTGCATAACTAATATTGTTGTCTCTCATTTCATTACTTATGTAACAAGAATCTAATTTATTGAAATATACAATAAATGGGAAGTTAAGAGGATCACTAGACACAGGAAGTTGTCGTTGCAACTGATGGAGAGTGCTGAAGGAAGTTTGCAGAAGATGAACGCTTGAAGTCGTGCATTAATTTGGGATTTAGAATTTTAAAACAATTTTATTTTATGTGTTTACTTTTAAAATTATTTATTGCTCGTTTGGATTGTTTTAAATTTTATTTAATGTTTTAGGTTTTAAACATTTATATATAAAATTTAATATATCCAATAAAATTTTATTTAATATTTTATGCGTAACTTTTAGACTTCACGTATAACTGTTAAGTTATCCCACGTATAACGAAAACCACATTTTGACATCTCATATCACTTATAGACTAATTTTAGTCTACTTTAAATAAATGCACGGTCATTTCCATGAAATCTCGTTCTTTTATGATAAATTGCATTTTACGCGTTTTTGACCCGCGTTTCCAGCTTTAGACAGCGTTTTTGCACCCAATGAGACTTATCACTCATTTTATATTTTTAGATGGAGTATAATAATGAGTTTCATCATTCCTACAAGTTTCGTATTTTTACGATAGCCGGTTTTACGTTTTATGGCTTAACAACTCACGGTTAGCATTTAACGGAACTAAATCACACTCTAACATCAAGATAAGACCAAGACTTATCATCCAAGCCACCTAGGCACCTTGTGATCGCCTCATATGGAATGAGTCACCATGGTGGTGGCTTAATCCTAACCATGCTTCATTTAGATCATTACATGTGTCCTAACTTAACCATGGTTAACATTTAACCCAATATATGGTTAACCAAACTTACCCTCCTATAAATAGCAAGTGAAAGACATCCTAAAAACCCTCATACTCTTCTCTTGGTCGTTCATAGCATAAATCAAACACATCTTCCATAATTTGTTCTTTAACTCCAAGTTTATGCAAAGAAGTTTCAAGTAGTAAGTTACTACATCAAATCTCTAGCAAGTTTAAGTGATCTTTTTGAGTTTAGATCCACTCAAGTCACTTAGTACTTCATCACCAAATATTCAAGATTACAAGGGTGCCAAGGTGTAGAAAGCTAGCTCAATCCAAGGTCCTAAGTGTTCAATCAAAGTCCTATCCCTAGTTACTCCTTTCTTGATTGAAAGCCAAAAGTTGTGTTAGGAATTAGAAAATTCAGTCGTTAAAGAGTCGGTCAGCTCAAGTATATGTATTCGTTAGAAAGCTCGTAGTCGTAGTCTAGTTATATTATTAAGTTGTTTGTCTTGTAACACCGTGTAGGACGGACAAGTCTTTACCCACTGTATGCCTGATCCACAGCCCGTAGGTGGCGTTTGTTTGTAAGAAACTATAAATACCCTCAACCTCCCAAGGTAGAGGGTTGGAGCTTCAATACCATTTTTCTTTGTTTCATATAGCTCCCAACTCTCTTCCCTTTCTCTCTCTAGAACTTTCTCTCTCTAAACATACTTGAACGCCCCACTTTGATCATGGTTTAGTGTGTTTGTGAAATCCTATATCTTACAATTGGTATCAAGAGCCATGGTTTGATCATTCATCTTTCATGCTCTTTGTTTTAGTGGATTTCATAAGGTTTTTGGGGTATTAAGTGTTTAGAAGAGTTTGATTCATTTGGACAAATTTTAGCGTTAAAGTTTGAATTTTGCTTGTACTTTTGTGTTTAGGATCATCATATGTGTTTATGTTTTGAATTGGAAGGCTTAAATCATTGTGGTTTGGTTGTTTTTGATTGATAAAGTGGTTATTTTTGAACTTTGTACTAAGCGAGTTGAGTCTCGGATATTTAGTTCTTCAAAGCGAGTTGCTTTGTTACTTGATGCGAGTTGATACATGCGACTTGGCTATTTAGCGAGTTAAGCTTTTAAGCGACTTGGTGGTTAAGCGAGTTGTGTCTGTTTGCGACTTGCTATTAAGCGAGTTGATTCCTAAAGCGACTTGTTTCTTTAAGCGAGTTGATTGTGTTGCGTGTTGATACTAAAGCGAGTTGGCTATTTAGCGACTTGTTTCATCAAGCGAGTTAATTGTGTTGCGAGTTGATACTAATGCGACTTGGCTATTTAGCAAGTTGATTCCTTAAGCCACTTGTTCCTTTGAGCGAGTTGGTTGTTTAGCGAGTTGATTACTAAGCGAGTTGAGTGTTTAGCTACTTGTCTATTTAGACTTGTTACTTCTTCGTGATACATTCTTACGGTTGTTCTTTTGGTTTAGTAAAATCCCGTGAAAGAATCAATTTCCCGGTTTAATCAAAGAATAGTAAAATCCCGTAAAACTTGTAATCATGGCAAACATCGTTCCTACTATTGTTTCTTCCGTAGCTGAGGACGTTCAAGCAGCAGGATCAGATACACGTCCACCTATGCTTGACAGAACTGATTATGACTCATGGGCACAACGAATCCGATTGTACTATTTGGGAAAAGAAAACGAAGTCAACATTCTCAAGTCAATCGATGAAGGACCTTATCAGATTGAGACTACTAGAGACTTGATTGATACAACTGCAGATGGAACAATGATCTATGGAATAGACAGACCAAAGACGTATGATGAGCTCATTGATAAGGAGAAAAAGAGATTCGATGCAGATATCAGGGCTTCTAACATTATACTTCAAGGTCTTCCAAAAGACATCTACAAGCTTATCAATCACAATACTGAAGCAAAGGCTGTATGGGATAATGTCAAGATGCTTCTTTCTGGTTCTGAATTAACTATGGAAGACAGAGAATCACAACTCTATGATGAATTTCAGCACTTCAAGATGAAACCAGATGAGAGTGTCTATGAGTATTACGTGAGATTCCACAAGCTTGTTAATGACATGAGGAACATCAGAATGACTATGCCAAACATTCAGCTGAACTCAAAGTTTGTGAACAACATGAATCCCGAATGGCACAAGTTTGTCACCTCTGTGAAACTAACCAAAGGATTGAAGAATACGAACTATGAGCAAATCTATGTTTTCCTTCTTCAGAATGAGAGACATGCTATGTTTGAAAAAAGGATTCTTGATCAGTTCAAAACCAACCAGGGAGAGACAAGCTCATCAAATGATTCAACTGCCTTCTATTCAAACATAGGAATTACCACCAAAGCATCTCAAGTTATACCCATGGGTAATGGTAATCACAAACTCATTCCCGATCCAATGTTCAAACAAGCTGATGCTGATGCACACGTGGGAAACTTCATTAATCAACTGGCTCTCATGATTAGTCAAAACATGAACTCTCTCCCACACACCAACAACAACCTCAGAACAACATCCAATCCACATAATCAAGCCACTGTCAGAGATGGGAAGGTTATGGTACAACCAGTTCAAGAAAGGCAGTATGAACATGGGAGAGGTGGAGCTGGTAGAGGATATCTGGCAAATCATAATAGGGGAAGGAATGGAATTCAAGGACAAGCAAAGCCTATCAAATGCTACAACTGTGGCGGTGAGGGACACATTGCAAGGAACTGCACATCTCCAAAACGTCCTCAGAATGCAGAGTACTTCAGGGATAAGATGTTGCTTGTTCAAGCTCAGGATAATGGAGCTGCTTTGGATGAAGAGGAGTTATTGTTTCTTGCTGAAGGGAATGCCAAGACTTATGATGCTGATGTTGATGAACAGCCAATTCAGGAGATAGGTCATAATCATCAGAATGCCTTCCAAGTCGCTGACTGTGATGCATACGACTCTGACGTCGATGATGAACCTACTGCACAAACAATTTTCATGGCTAGCATCTCTCCAATGGTCTCTCCTAAGGTCCCCTCACCACAACAAGCTAGTCCATCCAAAGAATCAATCATTTATGAGGTATTAAAACTATATGATGATGTTGATGAGCGAAAGATGCATAATGAAGTACAAACTCTCGAGACTTATGAATCATATATTGATTATGATGGTAATAGCAATATTGTCCCATATGATCAATATGTGAAGCAAAATGAAAGTGAGGTTGTACCAAGTAATGCATTTTCCGCAGTCAATGATGACTATGTTTTTAATGAACATACTGCATGTGCCCCTGATGATTCTGTTGTCTCTGAACTTAATGCATATAAAGAACGTGTTGCTATTTATGAACAACGTGCTAAATTTGAGTTGACCACACGTGAGCAGAAAATGGATGTCCAAATGAGTACAATTATTAGAAAAAGTAACTTTAGAGAAGAAGTATTAAAACAAGAGTTAAACTCCTTACAAGAAAAGCTTTCTAAAACTGCTAAGCAAAAACAAGAACTTCAAGAAAATGTTAAAATGCTTAAGAAAGAATTCAATGCTAAGGAAACAAAAGTTTTGAATGATTTTTCCAATCTAAAAACTTTGAAAAACAAGCTTGAAAATAAGTTGTACGTACAAGGGAATACCATTCAGACTGCTCACTTGATCACTAAGCATAGAGTCTTAAGCGATAAGCATAGCATTCCCCTTGTTGAGGAACCAAATCCAGAGGTCATTAAAAAGGCTAGAACTGCTCATAAGGTAATTTATGATGGCAATGAAATCCTTAAGCCTAGACAGAAACCTAGTTGTGCTGAGTGCACGGAGGAAGATGAGAAATCAGATGAGGTTACTAGGGAGAAAATGGATAAGAAACTCAACAATCCTTCATGTAAAGAGAAAAACATAATTATCAAACCCCATGACTACAAAAAGGAAAATTGGATTTTCTTGAAAATGTTTAAGCCTCAAACATTGTTAACACCCGAACAAGTGTTCTGGAAAAAGGATCTAGATAAACAAAAGGCAGCAAATCTTGTTGTAACAAACCCCCCTCTTAGGAAAATACCTTCAGCTACTGTGTATCCTCCTAATACACCAATGCATCTAGTCCCTAGAACTATTGCGACTAAAAGCAATACCTTAATCAGTCAATATGTCATCTTCCAATTATTTGTTGACTTTGAGAAAACGTGTAAGAAAAGGATCACACCCACTGGGATAACTGAAGGAGAAATGGGTTTTGAGCAAACTAAAGAATGCTATTTAACTGAGGTCATGCCTTTCTTTAAACAACTAAAAGATCAATTTGAGAGTCTTAAAAAGGGGATGGATTCAGATATTAAAGAAATGGAAAAGGAATTTGATGCAATGATAGTTGAGGTTAATGACTATGAGCATGAATTAAAATATAATGAGATTGGGAGGAACTTGCACACATTAAATGAGAATCTTATTTCTGAATGTATTGCTCAAGATGTGTTTTACACTGCTACGAATCACTCCATTATTGCTTCTCGATTTCATGAATTATCTATTGCATTGAAAGTTTCCCATGATCGTGTCATTGAGCTTGAAAACAAAAACTCATAACTTAGTGAGAAAATTGATCGAGATGATCACGATAATTTGGTAAAACATCTTTCTAAACTAGAAGTTGAACATTTTGATTTGCAACTAAAATATCAACATCTTAAAGAAAATGTTAAAACCTCAAATATCAAGACATCCTCGGATGTTCCAGAGTTTGATGCAGTTTTTCAGATAAATAAACGTGATGAACAGATTCAAGCTCATTGTTGCACGATCAGAAAGTTGAAAGCCCAAATTTCTCAATTAAAGGGTGAAAAGAACAATGTGACTGGCTCCCAAATACCTCCTCCTTTAGATTCTCAGTATTCTCAAACTTTTCATCTTCAAAACTTAGTAAACGCTTTACAAAAGGAAAACGAGAGCTTTCTAGAAGAAAATGAAAAAGTTAAACGTCACTTTAAAGAGTTATATGATTCAATGAAAGTCACTCGTGACAAAAACAACGAAAAAATAACTTCTTTACAAAATTGAGAATCTGAGGAGTCGGGAAAAAGGGAAACTGCCACTTGTTTTTAATGAGAATGTCGCTTCAAAGTCATCCTCTGACTGCAAATATACTGTGACTATTAAATACATTCCTCCTCATCTTAGGAATAATGAACTTGTGTTTCATAACTACTGTGCTCACCTTAAGGATAGTCTAGAATGTCTCCGTGAGATTGTGGATGAGGATTACCTAAATAAGCCTCTTGATAGAGAAATTAGGTTTGCGTGCATTCAGGCCAAACGATCTCAGGAACTGCTAGAATGCTTAATTGCAACATGTCCTAAATCCTTAGGTGCGAAAGGTAAAGATGTGATGCCTTGTTCTATGCCTAGTGCCAAGCATACAAACCATTCTATACACAGTTTTAAAAAAGTGAACACTAATGTGCCTTCGAGTAGTTCAGATCCTTGCACATCCAGTTCAGGAATGCAAAAGGTAGATCAACCAACTAATGTTCCCATAATTCCCTCTACAAGAGTAATCAGTGACATTAAAGCAAGCGGGTCAAAGCCTCCAGGCAATACCAAGCAAGATAGGACCTCGCAAGCTAAGAATGCACACTAGAAGAGAGTATAAGACCAACCTAGGAACTTTAAGTTTGAGTTGAATAAAACGAATCGTGTTGATTCTAGTATTAGCCATAGGCGTACTGTAATTAATTCGAATTCTGATACTATTTGCAAACTGATCTGTGCTAAACTAGTCAAGTCGAATCACACAAGCTAGCCACTTGTGAATGGCTAACCGTAACAGACTTAAAACTGCTTAAAACACAAATACAATGAAGTCCTGGAGAATATAATGAATTCCCGGGTCGTTTAGTCCCACGGAGACTCAATGGTGTGTCAAAACTGATTCAGATGATGGAGTGATCACTAAGGATAGTGATTTGTAAAGGTTTTGATTAGAAATATTACACTACTGATTGATTGGAATGGAATAGGATACAGAACAGGAAAGCACAACAATCAGATAAGAGAAACGTAAACGTAAGTTTAAAAACTACGTATACGTACAAAATAAAAAATAAAATCTAAGAAATAAAAGGTCTAAAAATATGAAAATAACATTTTTGAAATCCTAAAAATAAAAGAAAATTATTAGAAAAAGAAAATTATTTTTAACACTATTTAATTAATTATTATTAATTAAAAACTATTTTAACTATTTAGTAAATACTTTAAAATAGAAGAAAATACAAAATAAGGCTAGAAAAATATACTTATGATTCAGAAAAATCTAAAATACTATAAAACTAATTTTAAAATTAAAAATATATTTTTCACACTTTTTATTTAATTATTACTAATTAATAACTATTTAAAATACACTTAATTACTAGAAAATATAAAATAAACTTGGAAAAATAAAATTTTAACTTGGAAAAATCTAAAATATAATAAAACTAATTTTAAAACTGAAAAGATATTTTTTTATGCTTTTTAATTATTTATTACTAATTAATTACTATTTTTAACTATTTAAAATTATAATAAATACTAAAAAGATAGAGAAAAATATGAAACTTTTTCTAAAAATACTATATGATGACAGAAAACTAAGAAAAATAGAAAAACAAGATTTGCTTAATAATAAGCTAGAAAGAAAAATCAAAAAGCTAAAACCTATTAAATAAATGCTATCACTGATTTTAAATTGGCCTTTTTCTGGATTTTCTTTTTGAAAACTACTTTAATACTGATATTATGAAACTTTAATGAACACAAAAATTTTACAAACTTGAAATAAGCTGTTTCTCAAACTTATAAGCCCAACAGTTAGCTTAAGAGCTTATTTGGTTGAAATAAGCTCAAACAAGCTCACACACTGAAACAAAAGCTAGAATAAGATGAAAACAAGCTATATGAACTGAAATGAAGCTAAGAGATATAGAGAAGCACACTGAAAAGCTATAAATAAGCAATAAGCACTTTTGACTCTACCACTCAACCAAACAGGCCTGCAGGGTTTTTCAAGAGCAAAATAAGTGAGTAAACAAGCTCACAAGCTCAAAACAAAGACTGATTTAACAAGTTGACTTGGTTGGCTTTCCAAAAAGCTAAATATCACAAGCTAAGGGTAACTGTAGAGCTTTTGACAAGCTCATGAAAATGGTACCAAACCACTGCTCAGCTTGAACTGACTCAGTTGATACTGAATTATGGGACAAAACAAAAGCTAGGTGCAGCCCTATCTATCAAGCTAGAAAATGAAAAAATGAACTTGGGACCTCAAGATAGCTAGGTTGGCTACCCAAAGAACCAAAGATCACCAGTTTTGAGCAACTAATAAGCTCTATGTGAGCTTATCAAGTTGGACCTACCAACTGTGCACAGGGCATCTTTTTCAGACAGGCACCCAAAATAAGCTAAGAAATAAGTACCAAATAAGCTGATTAACAGAGAACTAGCATTTTTATATTTTTGTATAGCAACCAAACTTTAATACCCTAAGAGCTTTTAAGCTAAAACTTATTATTAAACCCACAATGAAATTATCTTTTTTATTCAAAAACGACCCAAGTGAAATTTTGACTTTTGAAGAAAAACTGAAAGTTGACCAAGATGAACTTTGAATTGATTCTAAGAACTGATTATGATGTTATAAAGTATATTAAGACTGATTTGAACAAGATTAACAACTTATAAACACAAATCAATGATCATAGATCATTACATTCCAACAGTGGACTCACAAGATATGATTAACTGCTATTTTGACTTTTCCACAAACAAGGACAGGTTTTTATGACTTAGGTGAGATATAAGTCACTTATGTGACACAAAGCAAGCACAATCAACAACATAAACAAGACTTGATACAGTTTAAGAAAGCAAATCCAAACAGACCTTTAAGCAACTGTTTTGAAACTTTACAAAGCAAATCTCAAATTTAAACCATGGACTTAATTTCAGACCTTGTATTATTATTATATAAGACTAAATAAGCTTAAACCAATAGTGATAACAACATAAAACTAAGACTTGATGATAATGCAACTTTAACTGTCAAAACTAAATTTTTGTAAACTACAAATTAAAAAAGAACAAGTGACTGATTTTAAGGCTTAAACACACTTAATTATAACTAGTAAACAATAAGAAACAGAAATTAGAGCTAAAGAACAATTTCAACAGTGAAATGCCAAAATGGTTAAAAAGCTTACAAATGGGTATTCAACTGCAAATCAAGAACTAATGACCAATACCAATCCTAATAGCTTTCCACAAAGCTTCTAACCCAAGGCCATCCACAAAGCTTCTAATCTCACAACTCATCAAACAAGAACTGTCATGAGATTAAACTAAACCGACTTGAGTAAACTTGTCTCTTAGCTTGATTTTCGCAACTCATCAAACAAGAACTGTCACTAGATCAAGCTAGGAAACAAGTTGTTAGAAAGGTAGGATGCCACATCCTTGAATGAAGTCTTTTGAAAGATTCGCTCGATATTCGATTTGCTTACACAATCAAATCCAATCAACAAATATATAACAACTAAGGTCGATATCAATAGGTCTCAAATTAATCAATGTCGTGAACGTGGTAAAGATTGGAAGGAAGCTATGCACTCAAAATTATGTCGTACAGAAATAAGGTAGTTGTTCAAAGGAATGTACCCGTTACGCGTTGCGGGCTTCCTCGGTACCCAGATAGAATGCTCGACCACGTGCGGGAGGAATTTCAATGTTCTGATCTTGTGGGCCTTCTATTGCCAACGCCAGGTTTGGACGATTACCTCCTTGATTGGGAGTCCTTTTCAGTTTTGGACAGGTATTGCGAAGGTGATCTAGACTTCCACACTCGTAACATGCCTTTCTCTGTCCTTGATTTCCAGTTCTGTTTGAGCAATTTCGAGAGAAGTGGCCCGTCTGTCCACATTTGCCGCACCTTCGGCAGTCTCCTGAGTGATGATAATTACATCGAGTACACAAAGGATGTGGACCTTTATATCTTTTGCGCTCCTGGGTAGTCGCTCCATAGTTCCTGGTTATTCGTTGCCTCTTGTTTTGCTGATTCTGGTCTCGGCTTCCCTGGTGATCCTCCTGTCGCTTTCGTCCATTGTTTGAAGTACCTTCTCCGTTGTTGGTTCGTCTAGCATCGAGATGTATTATAATTTGGGTGAGTAGATCCGCTATTCCAGCAGCGTTGTTGTTTGGATTGTCATTGTTGTTACCTCCTGAGCGTGTGTTTCTTGCAGCCATGATCTTGCAGAGGACCAAAACATCGGGTTGAGTAAACGACATTCGAACGAAGTCAGATGAGGTGCAGAACGGTGGTAATGTGTGTTATAGTGATCGAAATATGACAGGATCAGAATCGTGATATGTCTAACAAGTCGAAAGATGGAAAAGAGAAGATATGAACAAGGTACGGTAATGTAGACGTGAACGTAAAAACATGCCATGCATACCCACTCGACCAATGCAACTTCAGGTGACCAGACTCAAAAGGCTCGACTAAACATGATTTAAATTACCCTTCTTATCATTGCATGGTTCTTCATAAATTAGACATAGTTGATCAGGTTATGTATAATTTATGATTAACGATGCAACGATAGGACTAGATGACTCGGATGATGTTCAATGTTTAATAAAATAAAATAAAAAAAAAAATTTTCCGGTTATAGCTGTGATTTTTATTTTTGAAAAATCGGCATTCTCTATAACCTTTGGCTCTGATACCAATCTGTCACACCCTCGCCGGAGGCGGAAACACGAGGTGTAACGGAAGGGAACATAAGCACAAGATAATAGAACATACCAACATTAATATTTAAAAGAAAGAGTAAACCATTACAATACCAGATTAGCCGTCATCGGCAAATATATTACAAAGTTTAGATTCCAAAATATTGAGTTTTATTACATAACGGCTTGTAGCGACAAGTGAAAACTTCTTTATGCAAGACTTGATAGAAAAGTTTACTAACGATCACCTGAAATGCATGAGATAAAAACGGGTCAACTATGAAAATAGTTGGTGAGTAAACACGTTTAGCGGAAATAAGAAAACTCGTAAGAAAAATTCAAAGCATTCGGTCAACGAAAATAGTTCTCAAAGCAAAGGCATTGTGTATCCACTCAGTTCCAAATTCCGCCCATACAAAACTTGCAACCTGTGTGTACACAACCCATTGCACAAAAATGTAGTGCTTCAAGTAGTCAAGTGTAAGTGGTCATAATAGTTCCCAATATAGTACCATGAATATAATAATGTAGGGATGCTCCGAACATAGGAGGCTTCGCACTGTTCCAACAAGGGAGACTCCTTTGTCACTCGACCACCTAGGCGAGATTTATTGAGACGCTCCACCAACAAGGCGAGACTTCTTTGTCACTCGACCACCTAGGCGAGATTTATTGAGACGCTCCACCAACAAGGCGAGACTTCTTTGTCACTCGACCACTTAGGCGAGATTTATTGAGACGCTCCACCAACAAGGCGAGACTTCTTTGTCACTCGACCACCTAGGCGAGATTTATTGAGACGCTCCACCAACAAGGCGAGACTTCTTTGTCACTCGACCACTTAGGCGAGATTTATTGAGACGCTCCACCAACAAGGCGAGACTTCTTTGTCACTCGACCACCTAGGCGAGATTTATTGAGACGCTCCACCAACAAGGCGAGACTTTAGGACAAGGTCATAACATGTACGGTTCAATAAGTTCTAACAAGTCATAATTTCGTAATTAAGTTCAAGGATTTGATTCGAGTTCACAAGTTCTAATTAAAAGAGTTCACAAAAGTAAGAATCAATTTAATTCAAGTATGGTTCATGCATTTCGCCCCAAAAATATAGTAAAACGGTAAAAAGGGGGTGTGATTACTCACTTGGTAAACTGGTGAGATGACAAAAGTGAGTACACCGAGGTATAAGGTGATGTGTTAACCGGGACTAGTGAAAATGATGAGGTGAAAGTAACAAGGATTAACTTAAATACCCTTGGTTTTTATTTCAAAACCAATAAAGAGTATAAACTAGATTGTTATAACACTTGATCTTGCAAAAATTTTGATCCCTTGTGATCTCTTGATGGAACCGGTTCTATGGAGAAACAAAGAGAGAAGGAAAAACTTTGCTAACCCTTTGAAATTATTTGAGGTGGAATGAGAAAATGAATAAATGAGGTGAAGTGTATATTTAAGCAATCAAAGAAGAAAAAAAATCACCAACCCATGAATGAAATCACTATGGCCGGATTTTTAGGGGCAATGCCTCTCAAATATCTTTTTTTTTTTTTTTTTATAATGTATTATGTAATTACTTGTAGCACTTTGTAATAAAAAGTGTAAGTAAATGTGTAGGAAAATGTACAAGTAAGGGTAAATGGAAATTTTTAGGTAAAAGTAATTGTTAATAGATCAAAATAGGATGTAATGAGATGATAAAAATTTTAAAAATACTTTCCTTGTGAATTTTGAGTGATAAAATAATTATCGTATAATTTTTAAGAAAACGTCGTAATAATTAAACTTTAACGATTAATGTACCAAATAAATTAGAAACACTAGGAAAACTAAAAATATAGTTTTTATGAACTAGATGTAAGTTTAAAAATACCTCGGGATCATTTTTGAAAGTAACGGATTAAATATTTAAAATAAAAACTCACGCGATAAGGATTATTAAATAAAAATTTACGCGATTAAAGTGAAATGAAATGCCATGAATGAACTAATACGATGCATTTATAATTTAAGAAATGACCGGAATTTGAGAATTGTGACATTCTTCCCATGTCAGCGGAATCACGTCCCCGTGATTCGATTAACGATACTATGGTCCGAACCTCGACAAGAGTTCTAAAAGTTCATGCTCGTACGAATAGTCTAAATGATCATGTCAATGCCCATGCGTACAGGTTCCCCATTCAACTAAATACGTGCCCGTGATTAGATTTGATAGGGTAAACTTATCCAATATCGAACGTAGCTCTCAAAAGACCTTTAGGTAGTCGATTCTAATTTAATCTCACAACTCATCAAACAAGAACTGTCATGAGATTAAACTAAACCGACTTGAGTAAACTTGTCTCTTAGCTTGATTTTCGCAACTCATCAAACAAGAACTGTCACTAGATCAAGCTAGGAAACAAGTTGTTAGAAAGGTAGGATGCCACATCCTTGAATGAAGTCTTTTGAAAGATTCGCTCGATATTCGATTTGCTTACACAATCAAATCCAATCAACAAATATATAACAACTAAGGTCGATATCAATAGGTCTCAAATTAATCAATGTCGTGAACGTGGTAAAGATTGGAAGGAAGCTATGCACTCAAAATTATGTCGTACAGAAATAAGGTAGTTGTTCAAAGGAATGTACCCGTTACGCGTTGCGGGCTTCCTCGGTACCCAGATAGAATGCTCGACCACGTGCGGGAGGAATTTCAATGTTCTGATCTTGTGGGCCTTCTATTGCCAACGCCAGGTTTGGACGATTACCTCCTTGATTGGGAGTCCTTTTCAGTTTTGGACAGGTATTGCGAAGGTGATCTAGACTTCCACACTCGTAACATGCCTTTCTCTGTCCTTGATTTCCAGTTCTGTTTGAGCAATTTCGAGAGAAGTGGCCCGTCTGTCCACATTTGCCGCACCTTCGGCAGTCTCCTGAGTGATGATAATTACATCGAGTACACAAAGGATGTGGACCTTTATATCTTTTGCGCTCCTGGGTAGTCGCTCCATAGTTCCTGGTTATTCGTTGCCTCTTGTTTTGCTGATTCTGGTCTCGGCTTCCCTGGTGATCCTCCTGTCGCTTTCGTCCATTGTTTGAAGTACCTTCTCCGTTGTTGGTTCGTCTAGCATCGAGATGTATTATAATTTGGGTGAGTAGATCCGCTATTCCAGCAGCGTTGTTGTTTGGATTGTCATTGTTGTTACCTCCTGAGCGTGTGTTTCTTGCAGCCATGATCTTGCAGAGGACCAAAACATCGGGTTGAGTAAACGACATTCGAACGAAGTCAGATGAGGTGCAGAACGGTGGTAATGTGTGTTATAGTGATCGAAATATGACAGGATCAGAATCGTGATATGTCTAACAAGTCGAAAGATGGAAAAGAGAAGATATGAACAAGGTACGGTAATGTAGACGTGAACGTAAAAACATGCCATGCATACCCACTCGACCAATGCAACTTCAGGTGACCAGACTCAAAAGGCTCGACTAAACATGATTTAAATTACCCTTCTTATCATTGCATGGTTCTTCATAAATTAGACATAGTTGATCAGGTTATGTATAATTTATGATTAACGATGCAACGATAGGACTAGATGACTCGGATGATGTTCAATGTTTAATAAAATAAAATAAAAAAAAAATTTTTCCGGTTATAGCTGTGATTTTTATTTTTGAAAAATCGGCATTCTCTATAACCTTTGGCTCTGATACCAATCTGTCACACCCTCGCCGGAGGCGGAAACACGAGGTGTAACGGAAGGGAACATAAGCACAAGATAATAGAACATACCAACATTAATATTTAAAAGAAAGAGTAAACCATTACAATACCAGATTAGCCGTCATCGGCAAATATATTACAAAGTTTAGATTCCAAAATATTGAGTTTTATTACATAACGGCTTGTAGCGACAAGTGAAAACTTCTTTATGCAAGACTTGATAGAAAAGTTTACTAACGATCACCTGAAATGCATGAGATAAAAACGGGTCAACTATGAAAATAGTTGGTGAGTAAACACGTTTAGCGGAAATAAGAAAACTCGTAAGAAAAATTCAAAGCATTCGGTCAACGAAAATAGTTCTCAAAGCAAAGGCATTGTGTATCCACTCAGTTCCAAATTCCGCCCATACAAAACTTGCAACCTGTGTGTACACAACCCATTGCACAAAAATGTAGTGCTTCAAGTAGTCAAGTGTAAGTGGTCATAATAGTTCCCAATATAGTACCATGAATATAATAATGTAGGGATGCTCCGAACATAGGAGGCTTCGCACTGTTCCAACAAGGGAGACTCCTTTGTCACTCGACCACCTAGGCGAGATTTATTGAGACGCTCCACCAACAAGGCGAGACTTCTTTGTCACTCGACCACCTAGGCGAGATTTATTGAGACGCTCCACCAACAAGGCGAGACTTCTTTGTCACTCGACCACTTAGGCGAGATTTATTGAGACGCTCCACCAACAAGGCGAGACTTCTTTGTCACTCGACCACCTAGGCGAGATTTATTGAGACGCTCCACCAACAAGGCGAGACTTCTTTGTCACTCGACCACTTAGGCGAGATTTATTGAGACGCTCCACCAACAAGGCGAGACTTCTTTGTCACTCGACCACCTAGGCGAGATTTATTGAGACGCTCCACCAACAAGGCGAGACTTTAGGACAAGGTCATAACATGTACGGTTCAATAAGTTCTAACAAGTCATAATTTCGTAATTAAGTTCAAGGATTTGATTCGAGTTCACAAGTTCTAATTAAAAGAGTTCACAAAAGTAAGAATCAATTTAATTCAAGTATGGTTCATGCATTTCGCCCCAAAAATATAGTAAAACGGTAAAAAGGGGGTGTGATTACTCACTTGGTAAACTGGTGAGATGACAAAAGTGAGTACACCGAGGTATAAGGTGATGTGTTAACCGGGACTAGTGAAAATGATGAGGTGAAAGTAACAAGGATTAACTTAAATACCCTTGGTTTTTATTTCAAAACCAATAAAGAGTATAAACTAGATTGTTATAACACTTGATCTTGCAAAAATTTTGATCCCTTGTGATCTCTTGATGGAACCGGTTCTATGGAGAAACAAAGAGAGAAGGAAAAACTTTGCTAACCCTTTGAAATTATTTGAGGTGGAATGAGAAAATGAATAAATGAGGTGAAGTGTATATTTAAGCAATCAAAGAAGAAAAAAAATCACCAACCCATGAATGAAATCACTATGGCCGGATTTTTAGGGGCAATGCCTCTCAAATATCTTTTTTTTTTTTTTTTTATAATGTATTATGTAATTACTTGTAGCACTTTGTAATAAAAAGTGTAAGTAAATGTGTAGGAAAATGTACAAGTAAGGGTAAATGGAAATTTTTAGGTAAAAGTAATTGTTAATAGATCAAAATAGGATGTAATGAGATGATAAAAATTTTAAAAATACTTTCCTTGTGAATTTTGAGTGATAAAATAATTATCGTATAATTTTTAAGAAAACGTCGTAATAATTAAACTTTAACGATTAATGTACCAAATAAATTAGAAACACTAGGAAAACTAAAAATATAGTTTTTATGAACTAGATGTAAGTTTAAAAATACCTCGGGATCATTTTTGAAAGTAACGGATTAAATATTTAAAATAAAAACTCACGCGATAAGGATTATTAAATAAAAATTTACGCGATTAAAGTGAAATGAAATGCCATGAATGAACTAATACGATGCATTTATAATTTAAGAAATGACCGGAATTTGAGAATTGTGACATTCTTCCCATGTCAGCGGAATCACGTCCCCGTGATTCGATTAACGATACTATGGTCCGAACCTCGACAAGAGTTCTAAAAGTTCATGCTCGTACGAATAGTCTAAATGATCATGTCAATGCCCATGCGTACAGGTTCCCCATTCAACTAAATACGTGCCCGTGATTAGATTTGATAGGGTAAACTTATCCAATATCGAACGTAGCTCTCAAAAGACCTTTAGGTAGTCGATTCTAATTTAATCTCACAACTCATCAAACAAGAACTGTCATGAGATTAAACTAAACCGACTTGAGTAAACTTGTCTCTTAGCTTGATTTTCGCAACTCATCAAACAAGAACTGTCACTAGATCAAGCTAGGAAACAAGTTGTTAGAAAGGTAGGATGCCACATCCTTGAATGAAGTCTTTTGAAAGATTCGCTCGATATTCGATTTGCTTACACAATCAAATCCAATCAACAAATATATAACAACTAAGGTCGATATCAATAGGTCTCAAATTAATCAATGTCGTGAACGTGGTAAAGATTGGAAGGAAGCTATGCACTCAAAATTATGTCGTACAGAAATAAGGTAGTTGTTCAAAGGAATGTACCCGTTACGCGTTGCGGGCTTCCTCGGTACCCAGATAGAATGCTCGACCACGTGCGGGAGGAATTTCAATGTTCTGATCTTGTGGGCCTTCTATTGCCAACGCCAGGTTTGGACGATTACCTCCTTGATTGGGAGTCCTTTTCAGTTTTGGACAGGTATTGCGAAGGTGATCTAGACTTCCACACTCGTAACATGCCTTTCTCTGTCCTTGATTTCCAGTTCTGTTTGAGCAATTTCGAGAGAAGTGGCCCGTCTGTCCACATTTGCCGCACCTTCGGCAGTCTCCTGAGTGATGATAATTACATCGAGTACACAAAGGATGTGGACCTTTATATCTTTTGCGCTCCTGGGTAGTCGCTCCATAGTTCCTGGTTATTCGTTGCCTCTTGTTTTGCTGATTCTGGTCTCGGCTTCCCTGGTGATCCTCCTGTCGCTTTCGTCCATTGTTTGAAGTACCTTCTCCGTTGTTGGTTCGTCTAGCATCGAGATGTATTATAATTTGGGTGAGTAGATCCGCTATTCCAGCAGCGTTGTTGTTTGGATTGTCATTGTTGTTACCTCCTGAGCGTGTGTTTCTTGCAGCCATGATCTTGCAGAGGACCAAAACATCGGGTTGAGTAAACGACATTCGAACGAAGTCAGATGAGGTGCAGAACGGTGGTAATGTGTGTTATAGTGATCGAAATATGACAGGATCAGAATCGTGATATGTCTAACAAGTCGAAAGATGGAAAAGAGAAGATATGAACAAGGTACGGTAATGTAGACGTGAACGTAAAAACATGCCATGCATACCCACTCGACCAATGCAACTTCAGGTGACCAGACTCAAAAGGCTCGACTAAACATGATTTAAATTACCCTTCTTATCATTGCATGGTTCTTCATAAATTAGACATAGTTGATCAGGTTATGTATAATTTATGATTAACGATGCAACGATAGGACTAGATGACTCGGATGATGTTCAATGTTTAATAAAATAAAATAAAAAAAAAAATTTCCGGTTATAGCTGTGATTTTTATTTTTGAAAAATCGGCATTCTCTATAACCTTTGGCTCTGATACCAATCTGTCACACCCTCGCCGGAGGCGGAAACACGAGGTGTAACGGAAGGGAACATAAGCACAAGATAATAGAACATACCAACATTAATATTTAAAAGAAAGAGTAAACCATTACAATACCAGATTAGCCGTCATCGGCAAATATATTACAAAGTTTAGATTCCAAAATATTGAGTTTTATTACATAACGGCTTGTAGCGACAAGTGAAAACTTCTTTATGCAAGACTTGATAGAAAAGTTTACTAACGATCACCTGAAATGCATGAGATAAAAACGGGTCAACTATGAAAATAGTTGGTGAGTAAACACGTTTAGCGGAAATAAGAAAACTCGTAAGAAAAATTCAAAGCATTCGGTCAACGAAAATAGTTCTCAAAGCAAAGGCATTGTGTATCCACTCAGTTCCAAATTCCGCCCATACAAAACTTGCAACCTGTGTGTACACAACCCATTGCACAAAAATGTAGTGCTTCAAGTAGTCAAGTGTAAGTGGTCATAATAGTTCCCAATATAGTACCATGAATATAATAATGTAGGGATGCTCCGAACATAGGAGGCTTCGCACTGTTCCAACAAGGGAGACTCCTTTGTCACTCGACCACCTAGGCGAGATTTATTGAGACGCTCCACCAACAAGGCGAGACTTCTTTGTCACTCGACCACCTAGGCGAGATTTATTGAGACGCTCCACCAACAAGGCGAGACTTCTTTGTCACTCGACCACTTAGGCGAGATTTATTGAGACGCTCCACCAACAAGGCGAGACTTCTTTGTCACTCGACCACCTAGGCGAGATTTATTGAGACGCTCCACCAACAAGGCGAGACTTCTTTGTCACTCGACCACTTAGGCGAGATTTATTGAGACGCTCCACCAACAAGGCGAGACTTCTTTGTCACTCGACCACCTAGGCGAGATTTATTGAGACGCTCCACCAACAAGGCGAGACTTTAGGACAAGGTCATAACATGTACGGTTCAATAAGTTCTAACAAGTCATAATTTCGTAATTAAGTTCAAGGATTTGATTCGAGTTCACAAGTTCTAATTAAAAGAGTTCACAAAAGTAAGAATCAATTTAATTCAAGTATGGTTCATGCATTTCGCCCCAAAAATATAGTAAAACGGTAAAAAGGGGGTGTGATTACTCACTTGGTAAACTGGTGAGATGACAAAAGTGAGTACACCGAGGTATAAGGTGATGTGTTAACCGGGACTAGTGAAAATGATGAGGTGAAAGTAACAAGGATTAACTTAAATACCCTTGGTTTTTATTTCAAAACCAATAAAGAGTATAAACTAGATTGTTATAACACTTGATCTTGCAAAAATTTTGATCCCTTGTGATCTCTTGATGGAACCGGTTCTATGGAGAAACAAAGAGAGAAGGAAAAACTTTGCTAACCCTTTGAAATTATTTGAGGTGGAATGAGAAAATGAATAAATGAGGTGAAGTGTATATTTAAGCAATCAAAGAAGAAAAAAATCACCAACCCATGAATGAAATCACTATGGCCGGATTTTTAGGGGCAATGCCTCTCAAATATCTTTTTTTTTTTTTTTTTTTTTTTTATAATGTATTATGTAATTACTTGTAGCACTTTGTAATAAAAAGTGTAAGTAAATGTGTAGGAAAATGTACAAGTAAGGGTAAATGGAAATTTTTAGGTAAAAGTAATTGTTAATAGATCAAAATAGGATGTAATGAGATGATAAAAATTTTAAAAATACTTTCCTTGTGAATTTTGAGTGATAAAATAATTATCGTATAATTTTTAAGAAAACGTCGTAATAATTAAACTTTAACGATTAATGTACCAAATAAATTAGAAACACTAGGAAAACTAAAAATATAGTTTTTATGAACTAGATGTAAGTTTAAAAATACCTCGGGATCATTTTTGAAAGTAACGGATTAAATATTTAAAATAAAAACTCACGCGATAAGGATTATTAAATAAAAATTTACGCGATTAAAGTGAAATGAAATGCCATGAATGAACTAATACGATGCATTTATAATTTAAGAAATGACCGGAATTTGAGAATTGTGACACTTGAGAGACTTAAACAAAGTACTTGGAATTAAAAACATACACTGGAAAACTTAGATTACAAAAAACGACTAAAGAAAATTTAAGTAACACTAGATAGATTGATAAAATGCCTCTTAGCTCCACTTTATAGACTTTTTGCATTCAATCTTGACCTCTGAATCTTTCCCACCAAATTCCAGCCATTGGATTGCATAGAATCATCAAAACCGTCCATTTTACTTTTTGGCGCCAAATATTTCAAGGCAGGTTTTTGACATTAAATGGAGTTGGTTTGAGCAATTAAAGGATTTTGGTGTTTAGAGGAGGTGGAGGGGACATAGTATGGAGAGGGGGTTGAAAAAGATGGAAAACCATCTCTGGTTTTGGGTTTACAGGGGTTGTGAGGACGATGAATAGTGTTGGGCGGTTTTATCTCTGGTTTGACTTTTGTTGACCGAAGATTAATAACACGGGGGAGGTCAAAAAGGGCTTGGCTGGGGTCAAAATGGGTGTGGACTGGGGCTCACAGGTCAGCCAAAGGGTCAAGGGGTCAAAGGTTTGGGCTTGGATATGTTGGGCCGGATTGGATTGGATCCGTTTGGTTTAGCTAGATAACAAGGACCAAAATTGTAATATATCCAAACCTCAAGGACTGAAAATGATACTTTTCCAAACTTCTCACAAGGACCAAACATGACAAATATTGATAGCACAAGGGCCCTTTTTGCATAAAATCCATTTTTTAAAAGTCCAAGGACTAATTTTGCAAAATTTCAAAGTTTAGGGACCTTTCTTGCCAATTGACCAAAAATTCATTCAAGGATCATTTTTAACAACTTAGAATACTTCAGGGACCTTGAATGATAAATTTCCACATTTTTGATATTCCAGGGACTAGATTTGACAATTTTTAAAACTTGGGGGACTAAAACTGCCAATTTTGCAAACTTGAATCATTTTTCATCTGATTTTGATATTTTTGCATTTAAAACACATAAAACACTGATTTGTGATATTTTGATCATTTTGATGTGTTTCTGAGTGTTTTCAGATGATTTTGCAGTTTAGATTTATACAAAAATGATGAGTATTTAGACACTCATCACAAACCATGTAATGATGTCTGCTTGAATTCTGTTGCTAATCATGAATGTGGTGTGAATGTTTTGTCTAATGCTGTCAATTGCCCCGTGAAAATTGTTAATGCTAAAAATCATGCTAAGAAGGCTAAAAGGCAAAGACGAAAGAAAGTTAGAAAACAGTGGAAACCCACAGGAAGAACATTTAGTAAGATAGGTTATCAATGGATACCTTCTGGCCATAAGACTAATCAGTTCTGCCATCAATCTACTAAGAAAATGCCCACTAGAAAATGGATGCCTACTGGTAGAACCATTCCCTTAAGAAGTGAACACACTTTAAATAGGTTGAATATTGACATTAGCACTGCATCTATTTCTGATGATTCTATTGTTTCTACTCCTGATGTGGGTGTTCCAATCACTGTTACTAACCAAGTGGAACCCATTATTGCATGGGGTTCCCAATTATCTAGTTATCCATTCTTGTCTGTGTTCAACTGTAGATCGTTCAAATCGTTCTGTGGTACATGGACTCAGGCTGTTCCAAGCATATGACTGGAGATCGGTCGCGGCTCATGAACTTCGTGAGCAAATTCATCGGGACTGTTAGATTCGGGAACGATCATTTCGGTGCAATTATGGGTTATGGAGATTATGTTGTTGGTGAAAGTGTTATCTCCAGGGTATATTATGTGGAAGGTCTTGGTCATAACCTGTTCTCTGTTGGTCAATTCTGTTATTCTGATCTAGAAGTAGCCTTCAGAAAACATACTTGTTTCGTTAGAGAACTTGATGGTAAGAAACTTTTAAGAGGAACACGTGGTTCAAATCTATACACCATCTCTATCGAAGATATGATGAAGTCTTCTCCAATTTGCTTGTTGTCAAAGGCTTCGAAAACAAAGTCATGGTTATGGCATCGTCGTCTCAATCACTTGAACTTCGGCACCATCAATGATCTCTCCAGAAAGGACTTAGTTGTAGGTTTACCTAGACTGAAGTATGAAAAGGATCATCTTTGTTCAGCATGCCAATTGGGAAAAAGCAAGAAGTATGCCCATAAACCCAAACCTACAAACTTAATTACAGAAGTTCTTCATACCATTCACATGGATTTATGTGGACCAATGAGAGTGCAGAATATCTTTGGGAAGAAATACGTGTTAGTTGTGGTTGATGATTACTCTAGATTCACCTGGGTCAAGTTCTTAAGGACAAAGGATGAAACTCCAGATATCATCATCAAACTCATCAAACAGCTGCAGGTTCGACTTAACAAAACTGTCAGAATCATCCGAACAGACAATGGAAATGAGTTTGTTAACAAACAACTTAGTGAGTTTTATGAAAGTATTGGAATCAGTCATCAAAGAAGTGTTCCACGAACTCCTCAACAGAACGGTGTAGTTGAAAGACGAAATCGAACTCTTGTGGAAGCCGCTAGAACAATGCTGATCTACTCAAAGGTTCCAATGTTTCTCTGGGGTGAAGCCATTGCCACTGCATGCTACACACAAAATCGATCCCTGATTCACACTGTTCATGGAAAAACTCCATATGAACTTGTCCACAACAAAAAACCTAATCTCTCATTCCTTCGTGTGTTTGGTGCATTGTGTTATCCAACTAATGAGGGCCAAGACTTAGGAAAACTTAAAGCTAAAGCGAACATTGGAGTATTTGTAGGATATGCACCAAACAAAAAGGGATACCGAATCTACAACAAAAGAACCCGAAATATCATGGAAACGATTCACGTTACGTTTGATGAGCTGACCGGTCCAATGGCTCCTGGACATTCCTGTTCTGGACCCGCACCTCAAATCAGTCCCATTGGTTCATCCCTTGTACCAAATCCCTCTCCAGCAGCTCCATATGTACCTCCATCAGAAGATGATTTAAGGAAATTGTTTGATCCAATGTTCGATGAACACTATGAACCAAATGCTGATGATATGTCAAATCAATCAACAGAGGCTGCTCCTACCCCTGTGAATGAAGTCAATCATTTAGTTTCTATATCATTAAGTCAAGAAGCGCCTGTTGCTGATTACTCTGTCTCATCAACAAATCATCAATCATCGAGTGTACATCATGGAAATGTTTCTGGTATCAATGATGAAGTTAATCCCTTTGCTACTCCTGAAGATGCTCCGTTTGAAAATATAGTTGCTCCTGAATCATCATCAGAACCATCTTCATCAGGAGAAATCGACTCAGCTACTTCAGTTCCTCAACAACAACCACATGAACACCTTAGGAAATGGACTCATGATCATCCATTGGACAACATCATTGGAAACCCCTCTCGTCCAGTATCAACACGAAAAAAACTTGCAACCGATGCCTTATGGTGCTTCTTCAACTCCGTACTCTCTAAGGTCGAACCAAAAGATGTTAAAACTGCCATGAATGAAGACAGCTGGTTCAATGCCATGCAAGAAGAAATTCATGAGTTTGATCGACTTGATGTATGAGAATTAGTACCTACTCCAGATTGTGCTATGATCATTGCTCTAAAGTGGATCTTCAAAGTGAAGCTTGATGAGCATGGCGATGTATTAAAGAATAAGGCTAGATTGGTTGCAAAAGGATACCGTCAGGAGGAGGGTATTGACTTTGAAGAATCATTTGCTCCTGTTGCTCGTATCGAGGCAATCCGAATCTTCTTGGCTAACGCTGCAAGTAAGAACATGGTAATCTATCAGATGGATGCAAAGACGGTATTTCTGAACGGAGATCTTAAAGAAGTCGTCTACGTCAGCCAACCTGAAGGCTTTGTGAATCCAGAGAATCCTACTCATGTTTATCGTTTGAAGAAGGCTCTTTACGGTTTAAAACAAGCTCCAAGGGCATGGTATGATACGCTATCAAAGTTTCTTCTATCTACTGGATTCAGCAAAGGAGCAGTTGATCCAACATTGTTCACCAGGAAGTCAGGCAAACATTTAATTCACGTTCAAATTTATGTTGATGATATCATCTTTGCCTCGACTGACCCCAATGAGTGTGACCGTTTTTCAAATGAAATGGGTTCTAAATTTCAAATGTCAATGATGGGACAAATGTCATTTTTCTTGGGATTACAAATTTCACAAAGTCCCAGAGGCATTTTTATAAATCAACCTAAATATGCAAATGAGATTTTAAAGAAATTTGGATTTGATTCTTGTGACCCTGTTGACACTCCCATGATTGAGCGTACTAAACTGGATGAGGACCACTCAGGGATCATGGTAGACCAAACGAAATATCGTAGCATGATCGGATCGCTGATGTACCTCACAGCCAGTAGACCTGATATTCTGTTCGCTGTATGCATGTGTGCTAGATACCAGGCTAAGCCTACCAAAAAGCACCTTGAAGCGGTTAAACGGGTCTTTCGGTACCTCCAAGGAACCATTAATATGGGACTTTGGTACCCGAAGGACACCGGTATGTCACTAACAGCATATGCAGATGCAGATCATGCAGGGTGTCAAGACACTCGTCGAAGTACGTCTGGAGGTGCTCAGTTTTTGGCTGGTCGTCAAAGAAGCAAATGAGCACTTCTATTTCCTCTACAGAGGCAGAATACATAGCCATGTCATCCTGTTGTGCTCAAATCCTATGGATGAGATCTCAATTAACTGACTATGACTTTGAATTCAACAAAATCCCTCTGTAGTGTGATAATAAAAGTGCTATTGCTCTCTCATGCAACAACGTTCAGCACTCAAGAGCTAAGCATATCGAAATTCGACATCATTTCATCAGGGAACAAGTGGAAAAAGGTGTGGTGGAACTCTACTTTGTGAGGACTGAATACCAATTAGCAGACATCTTCACCAAAGCTCTTCATAGAGAACATTTTGAGTTTATCCTTCCACGCCTTGGTCTAAAGAGTTTACAACCGGAAACACTCAAGCGTCTTCAAGAGGAAGACGAGGAGTAAAGGTCTTTATTCATCTATCTCTTGTATATATTTATTCAAAAAGCAAAATACAAAATTTGAAAAACCCACAAAAGAAAATATAAAAATATAAAATTCCCAAAAAATCCATAAAAATGAGAAAATATTTTAAAAAAAAAGGTGGAGAAAAATGGTGGTTTATTGTCATTTCAGGCAGTAACCCGTTTTTAAAGTAAAGAACAGAGCCATGCTTTATCTTATTTTCCAAATCTCATGCTCTGATTCTTAAAACAAAGGTTTGTCATCTAAAAGACAAATGCTTAGGGGCCGTTTAGTTGGTGAAAATTTTTCCTGTTTTTCCGTTTTTAAATTCCTAGAGAAGGGAATTGTTTTTCTTCTCTAGAGAAGAGTTGAGGAGTTTGAAAATCCGTTTAGTTGAAGTTATATTTTTCATTTTTTTTAAATGGAGACGGTGGACGGAGAGGTGGGCGGCGATGGAAGGTGGGCGGCGATGGAAGGTGGACGGAAGTGGGCATGATAAGAGTGGGGTGAGAGGAAATGGGGTTATTATTTTAGAAACGAAAAAAGCGAGAAGTGTGTAATGGTATTTTCATTTTTTCTATTAAGAATTGGAAAATGAGAAATTCATATTTTTGGAAAATCATTGGAAAAAAGTGCGACTAAACAGGTTTTCAGTTTTTCCCTTTTCATATGAAAAATTTTCTGGAAAAATGGAGTATTTCTCTCCCACTAAACGGCCCTTTATCCTTCCAAATTTTTTTTCGTCTAATGATTCTTCTGAAAAATATTTGCCATATAATGAAAACTAAATTGCTTTGAAAATACCTCGTACTCTACTACTCGTGTAAATCATTTGTGCTTATCATCTGTCAAAATCTCTATCTCTCAATCAACAACTTGTGTCATTGATTGAGGGGGAGAATGATTTTATTCGAATTAAAAAGGTTATTTTTCAAAAATTGGCACGCAAATGAGCAAGGTTTATTGTTGAAAAATCAAAAGGAATAATGTTTTATACAGTTGATTCAAAACCTTTACTAATATTATGTTTTCAAAAGACAATCATGCATGTTTAATCAATGTAGTTTAAAGTCTCAAAATACGATCCTTATCAGTTAAAACGTTTTCATAATCAAGTCACAATTCTCCTTAAAAAGCTTTCAAAATCAATTTAAATCTACAGAGATCACAAATCTCAAATGATTTGATAATTGTGATCGGGGGTGAATTTGTGAGTTAAATTGGATTAAAACTGATAACTCGGTAAATGGTTTTATAAGGATGTACAAGCTCTCCTTCCCACATGTGCCAAACGATTTCAAATTTTCCATGCACATGTTGAGGGGGAGCATCTATCTTAAACCACAAAGATCTGAAACGTGATCATTTTAGTTCAATGTGCAGTCTTTTCCCTCTAGTATGTGCAAAACTCTTTCAAACCTCGAGGCACATATTGAGGGGGAGCAAAATTTTGAAAACCTCATCCTTCCCCAAAATGCGTTTTCTACTTAATTTGATTAGGGAAGTGATGTTGATATATGTTAGATACTAGAAATCAAAGAAGTTAATTCTTCCTCTTGCCTCCGTGTGCCAAAAGATTTCAAACATAGGAAGCACATGTTGAGGGGGAGCTCTTTTTCTAAAATTATCAAAAACAATTCAGGTACAAAATGCTTTGATAATATATCACAAGTATCTGGATTAATTTTCAAATGGTTTTCAATTGGTTCCAATGGCGGATGAACAATACCAAATAGACCGACCAACTTTATTTTATGTATGGTGATATAAGGATGATAAGGTTAGGTATTTGTTCCCATGATCCGCCAGAACCGGAGGGATCTACCCAGGGACAATCCACTAGATAGTGTAGAGTCCTTATGTATGATGAAAAAAGGAGAAAAGTGAGTTATGGGAAGAGTGCGGACTGAGACTGAGCTAGTACTGGAATAAACCCAACAAGGTTCTAGTAATGAAGTCTCAATAAGCATTGAAGGGGTTGAAGAATGAAAAGGAATTGAAAGTGAAAAGGGTGAAAAGAAATAGCCCTCCATTTTATCAACCTTAGGGCAGAAACCGGGTTCATTTCATACGCTACTGGTGGTTACCAAGGTAACACCGGTATTGAAGACAAGACGTCATGGACCCAGTGACGCACTGCACTACAACTTCCCAAGCCACTCAAGTTCCTCTTAAAAGGACTTGTTTCATTCTCACGGGGAACCGACATTATCTATCGACTCTCTCTTAGAGATTGTTGATATTGAAGAAGGAGACCCTCTCCCTAGTCTCCAAAATAGGAACCAAATATGCACAAATTGAGTCTAGAGCCACGAGATCATCAATAAATCTCATTAGGACACTTTCAATGAAGACTCTCTATTTCACACAATGTGGAAAAAGAGATTATATCTTGAGTCCTACGCTGTATCCTTGTGGTATTGCCAGAACATCCGAGTGATATGTAAACATATTCACATTGAAGATGGAAAGCCTTCTGGAGCCAACATCAAACAAGCTCCTGGTAGGTGGCATGTGAGATCTATTCAATAGATCAACCATGTGACAACTGAACAGAAACAATGGGGCGATTCAATCTTTTGATTCAATCCTGGTTCAGGTTATGGATTGACGGATACCTTTGAAAAATCGGTCGTTGTGCTTAAAAACTCTTCTTCTTTAGCACATCGACCGTGTACGAATATTTCAAATCAAAAGGTGTTTATGATTGATAATTGATCTTCATTAAAACCTTCGTTGTATTGCAAAAACAATTTCTATTGAGCAATACACGATTGTTTTTCAAATCCCTTTTTATCAATCAATGAATCTCAATTCGCTGGTTCACTCACTCCGAGATGTCTTCTTTGAGACATTCTGGTTTGAGAACAGCTATAGCAGCTGCGAAACCCTGTCAAGGAAATTCTTCGGAATTATACCTGATCACAGGCAGTACATGTATTGATCAACGGGGAACCGTGGGCCGTGTACCTCAATTCAACGAAAGTGATCAAAGACACTTTCGTGCACTTTATTACTAACTGTTGTATGCAGGTACGCTCGACGTTTGCAGCTGATCAGAATGAAGCGGTCAATCCATAGCCGCATGCTCACTCAACACATTCATCTCAAAAGAAATCATGATTAGTGCATCAATGACTCTGATATTTTAACTCCATGCTTCTGCTACGCTGCTGCCAATATCATGAATCAATAAAAGCTTCCGCTACTCTGATGAGATTACATCATGATCCAGAATGTGAGCATGCCGGTCCAAAAGTTACAACATCACATAATACCAACACCACAATGGAAGAGTCAAAGATTTATGTCAGCTGATGATCTCAATACTGGCTCAAAGCTCATCATCACGTGGATCAGTTAAAGACCTCCACTTGAATTATCCAAACATGCAAAACATGAAGAATCAAATACTACGAGCTACTGAGCAAAGGACTTAATCAAGAATCCTCGAGCAATCTAATGTAATATCTGTTTGTATTCATTGTAAATTGAGGTGACCTCCCTTAGGGGGAGATTGTTAGGAATTAGAAAATTCAGTCGTTAAAGAGTCGGTCACCTCAAGTATATGTATTCGTTAGAAAGCTCGTAGTCGTAGTCTAGTTATATTATTAAGTTGTTTGTCTTGTAACACCGTGGAGGACGGACGGGTCTTTACCCACTGTATGCCTGATCCACAGCCCGTAGGTGGCGTTTGTTTGTAAGAAACTATAAATACCCTCTACCTCCCAAGGTAGAGGGTTGGAGCTTCAATACCATTTTTATTTTTTTCACATAGTTCCCAACTCTCTTCCCTTTATCTCTCTAGAACTTTCTCTCTCTAAACATACTTGAATGCCCCACTTTGATCATGGTTTAGTGTGTTTGTGAAATCCTATATCTTACAAGTTGTAAGCAACTAATCACCACCATCATCTCATGTTTATTATTCATAATCTTGACAATTTCATGCTATATATATAGTTACTATGTTGATTCATGATGTACATATACTCAATCACATGTTTTAATTCACATATTGTCGTAAAAGTAACAAACTAGTAAACTAGTCATATTCTACACATTTGAGACCATTAAAACCAGTCACATATGGACTTTTTAACTTACATACTATGGTAGACAAGATAAAAAGGTAAACATAGCAACTTGAATCACCCGAAACGGACAAACGAGTCAAAAGATACGGCCAAAAGAAGTTAGCGAAACCAAAACGCCGAAACTGCCTAAACACAAGCTGTTAAGCAGCTGTCCGTTTTGAAAGTGGTACTTCTGGTCCGAATCATCAAAAATTTAAAACACGAAAGTTGTCCGTAACGACGTTTTCCTTCAATTTCAAAGAAGCTCGGACCTTGAAAACGCTTAAATAAGCCATTATCTTTCAAAAACTGAAACTGACCTATATATAGTCTCACGACTATACTTTTGTCACAACTAAAAGCAAACCAAGAGGCCTAATGGCCATAAGCCAAGACCAAAGCCACGACAAGGCCATGGCTAAAGCCTCAAGGCTTATTTACCCAAGACCGTTAACTAAGGTGTTAACCTTGGCAAATCAACACCAACACAAAGCAAACGGCATAACTTTATATACTTACATTATCAAATGATCATATTTATGAAACGACGAGAACTTGTAAAAACATGATAAACTTATTTATATAACAATCTTCACTCAAAACATATGTTGTATCTACTAAGTGCTACAATAGTAGGGAGCTTCATATGAGGGGTTTCATTTGAGTAAAACGTATTGACGAGTTGCTGGATTTACGATTTAAAGTGTCCTAGCTCCTCGAACGTTTACTACATGACCTCTGAATTGTGATGGCCCGAACGGTAGTACGATATATATAAACTAAACACGTTTTCACAACTAGACCATTTCTATAAACGACATACACAATTGCCATGTACTACATCATGATCAACATAGAGACGTATATAGGCTTGTTATTTCTTTCGCATCATTATTTCAAACCTAAGTCGCAACATCCTATTCTAGGTTGCTCGTAGAAGTTCTCACGGCATATCCATCATTCTCATTATACATTTGATATCATTTACTTTGAGGTGAGTTCATAGCCCCACTTTCTATTACTTAATTGTTTTACAAACCCCTGGGGGAGATACATGCTTTATTTTAAACCGAACACATTGCTTTCAAACTATATGCTTATCTGATTGTCATATTGTCACTAAGTAACCATCATTGCCAAACATAAGTCCCTAAATCATGAACCATTAATCACTGGAGAGAGTGAGCACGAATATTGTGAATAGATCTATTGGGATTGACGAATCCCGTTTGTGTTGACCGGGTAGGCAAACAAACGCACTATATTTGAGTAACATTAGGTAAAAACGGCAATTTTACCTATTAGGGCAAGTACCAACAGTTTCTCCAATTAATATTGGAACACGTTAACGCCTTGGTTGCATGAGCTTGGTGACAAACAAAAGGGGGCTCAAGTATCACATACTTGAGGCAGCCGTATCAAATAAAAGCGGGCTCAAGTATCATATACTTGAGGCAGCCGTACCAAACAATAATCACTGTTTTGTTTTCAAACCATTGGTGTGAGTCTAATTAACTCACACTACCAACATAATGTGTTCAACCAACAAACAAACTCTATGAATTTCACTCAACCTTTGTGTTAACAGTTTTAAGCATGTATTTCAGGTACATAATGTCGGAAGCTGGCACGGAAGGACAACGACTAAATGAAGAAGGCTATAAATATTTTATCATTCACAAAACATCAAAGACTTTATATTGATGTATTTTGTAAACAATGAAACCAACTGAGACCTATTTTGTAAACTCTGATATATTTGAATAATTTGAATGATAAATCCTTTCTAAACTACTCCTTTAGAGATCGTTTTCTATTGTTTTGACTGTCGTGCCATGAAGTAACACCCAATTTGAATTCCGCTGCGTATCACGAAGTTGGGGGTGTTACAATAGATAGATCAAAGGAGGCATTTCTATTAGAACTATAATGCGCAAGAGATCTTAATTATGCATGTCGCGAGTCTTGATGGAGTCAAGACGTATACCTCACTGACATTACAATCAAGTATCGTGAGTATTTGATAAAGAATATTTATTGTAAAGAGGAATACTTAGGTAATGGTATTTCCATAAAGCAGGACGTGTGTATACTGATTTAATCAAAGATGCCTAATACCACCCCTTAATTCTTTTTGCAACTAATTTTCTTTGCTGAGCATCATATCTACGCCAAGCGGTAAGTAAGACATAGTAGACGCCCACTCACTCTTTAACTTTTTTGTTTTTTGTTTTTGCTATTTGTAGTTTTGGAGGCTACATTTAAAAGTTAAAACATGCGATAAGGATGGTATATTTAGTTATTCCGAAGGTGGGAACAATTCATGCATTCCAAATAAACTAGACGAATATCCGCGCAGAGTGATGGTTTATAACGGCAATTAATTATACTTGTGAAATTGTGATTCTGGTTTGACCATTGATGCAAAACTTACAGGTTCAATTTGTAGTCATTGCGAGAAAAAAGTTCATATGCTACAATCAGAAAATGATAAAAGTTTAAGGATTAAACAATATTTAAAATATTAATTTAGCTGTAGATGATGTTATCATTTTTAGTCAAACGTATAATAGTCGACTAACATTACTTGCCAATTTAAAGGATATTATAAACAATCAATATTACTCAAATTTTAAACATTTTAAATTTAAGGAATATATCTATACTATTTATAAAAGAGGAAGACACTTCCCTCCTTCATTAAATGCACACAACTTAATTTTAAGTATTACATGTTATAAAGCTTATGCTACAAATATTTACTCCACTACTAAATTTATTTTTAAGTAATACATGTTATAAAACATTATGTATAATTAACTTCTACACAATTACATACATAAATTGACTGGTCAACAAGTACAATTAATATAATTATTAAAACACCACTTACATAATAAATACAAATTATTAAACATATTATAAAATCAACATAAACACAATTCATGCATTAAATATCACTAAGATTCTTAAAACTTAAAATTTAAAAAATACAAATAATAAACCATATTATACAAACTATTCAAACACAAAAACAACAATTTAAGGAATACAAATAATAATCCTAAAATACAAAATATTTTTCTTTATATTTTATTCTAATGCACATATTTCTACTCCGACCTTAATTTGTTTAAAACTACATGTATATAAAACACGGGTCGATTCGGCATTGATATTTGAAATAAAAACCTAAATCGAATATCGATAAAAGGATTTATCCATTTTTTTTTCGGGTTCCATTTTTAAGTTATCGATTTTGCGGGTCGACTCGGTTTGTTGGTTTCACAGATTTTTTTGACACGTGCATCCATAAAACTTAACTTTATATAAATTAGAGTAAATTGCATTTTTGGTCCTTGTGGTTTGACCAAATTGCAGGTTTGGTCCTCATCCTTTCGAAAGTGCAACGATGGTCCCCATTTTAAAGTTTTGGTTGCATGTTTGGTCCCTGGCCAAAGTTAAATGACTAAAATACCCTTGTCTTATTCCCCTTTAATTTTCTGATTATGTTTTCTTTTTATTTATTCATCCAATAACAATAACATATACAAGAACCCAGATACACAAAACTACAATTTACTCTTAAAACAAAACCACTTCCACTTTCAAACACAAATCAATAATAAAAGCACAAACACTCTAAAAAACAATTTCAGATCTAGCAAAGATAAACAAAAATACAAAAACCACAAAACCCCCAATTAGATTTAGCATAAGAAAACCAAAACAATAAATCAAAAAACCTTAAACTCATTTCAGACTCACCTACATTTTCTATTTAGCCAAAAAAAATCCTAAACTCAAAAAAGCAGTCACATAAAATCTATCTCTTTTCTTATCTTTTATGATTTTAAACAGGACACAAGCCACAAAATCCTCTTTGTTTCTTTTATGTGTTAATCGAAACATAAAAACATTAACACAGATCATATTTGGGGATTCGGGGTTATGGATAATGAGTACTTATTTTTGTTTATCTACATGGGTTAAAGATGTGTGCTAGATTCGGGGATTCTGTCACCACTTCCATCGGATCTGTCACCACCGCCGCCGCTAGATTTGGTGGTTCCTTTTTGACTTTTCGTTTCTTGTTTCGAATCTGGCAGGGTAGGGATTAGTCAATTATGTTGATGATTTTGTGTTTGATATTGTAGACACGAGGTTGTAGTTTTGAGATATGACCAGGACAATTTTGTGTTAGTAGTTGTTTGTGAAGTTGACTGTTCTTTTACTCGTCTTCCTTTCTTGTCAATAATTTTGACTTTTCTTGAACTAATGATAGGCTGATTCCATCTCCGTGAGGTAGGAGAGTAAAAAGAGTTGGGGATGAACATGGATTTATGGTTAGAAGTGAGTGCTTTTTTATGTTGATGATATGGGTGTATTAGATATTTAAGTGTATTAAATATTTTGTGTGTCTGGGTTCATCTTCTTGTTATTGGATGAATAAATAAAAAGAAAAAATAATTAGAAAATTAAAGGGGAAGAAGACAAGGGTATTTTAGTCATTTAACTTTGACCAGGGACCAAACATGCAACCAAAACTTCAAAATGGAGATCATCGTTGCACTTTCGAAAGGATGAGGACCAAACCTGTAATTTGACCAAACCACAAGGACCAAAAATGCAATTTACTCTATAAACTAAATAGATATTTTAAACGAGTAAAAAACATTGCTCAATAAAAAATTTATTATGAAAATTTACGAAAAATATTGTTATTAGTTAAAAAATTGAATTATGTTACATGAAATTCTTGATATTCGTAAATTTATTATAAAAAATCCATAATAAATTAAAATGCATGATTCACTAAAAAATCTTATTTCAAAGTATCCGCCACTGTAACACGCGGGTAATATGCTAACGGATAAGTAAAGACATTTTTCATATTTATTTCATAATTTAATTAAATTTAATGATGTAATCATATTACAACAAAACACCCATATAAAAAGGGCGGGAAACTTTAGACAACCCAGTCACCGCTTCTTCCCTCACTACCAAAAACCCCCAAATGGAGAAATACACATTTCCAGCACCTCCAATCAGTCAAAACCCAAACTTTAACCCAATCAAACGGTAATTAAATCAAAATCTCTTTTAACCACAACCACTTTCATCACTTTTTATTTCCAATCAATTTACTAATTTATTCAAATTCCAATTTCAGGTCCCAATGGAAACGAAACCTAATCGAATTAAACGGAAAGCCGGTTCGCAGCTACCGCCATGACGTATCGCCAATGCTAATGCGATCGTATTCGCAGGTATCAATTTGGTTTAATAAAAGATGCTGTTATATTATGTTTACAATTTTGACTAACCCTAGATATGTTTTGTTTATATGTAGATTGGGGTATTTGATCACAAATATTATAACGATCATGTTGACCATCGATCGCCTTGTTTAACACATATCAATCAGTTTTATCCGATTTCCTCGGTTAGCTTATTAGCATATTCTGTTTGAATTACTAATAAATATTGATTTCCTTTCGGGTTGGTTTTTGTAATGGTTTTGGTGTTAATTTAGGAACTGTTAAGTCCCGAGTTTCCTCACTTAATATCAGCCTTCAAACTGTAAGTCTTGTTACTAGTTATTATTATTACGCAAAAACACGATAGAATTTGTTAGGGCTAAGACGGTTCTTGTGTTATGAATTACGTAAACTTATATTGCTTTGTTTGAGTTACGCTACTGGATTGATGATTGTCTGTTTTTTTTTGTCATTTGGAGATTTGCTTACGATTTGAAAAATTCTTTATCTAGGGACGGGGTGGCTGCTGTAGAATTTGATGCGAAGGTAAATCTGCTTTATTGCGTAAAATTGTATTTGTGATTTTACGTATATGATAACCTAGTAGCGGTTTAATGATCATGGGATTTACCATTTCTATACTGCGAGAGTGTTAAATCTGTTGTGCATACCCCTAGTCCCATTTTGGCGTCTTTTCATATTTAGGTAAAGGGATAGCACATATGCCTTATTAATTTAAATATGTTATTACTTTTGTTAGGGAATTTATTTGGCATCAGGGACAAGAGCGGGATGCTTAACAGTGCATGAATTTGAATCTCTATACTGTGAGAGTGTTAAATCTAGTAAGTCTATGAATTTAGTTCGATATTCTATACCGGATTTGTTGCAGTTTAATGAACATTTATCACTTTGTTTTCACGCATGGATTATTTAACTCTTGTTTATAATGCCAAGATTTTTGTTGGAGTTATGTCATCTATGCATATGTTTAAACCGAAAAAACACGTGGTTTCGTGTGTTTAGTATTTATCATAAGCATGCATGTAAATTCGACGGACTGCAATTAGCGAGAAGTTCAAACGTTCAATTTTCTTCATGAATTTCAGTCCGAGTTTGTCAGTTAAGTTTTTTGAATTTCATCTTTTTTTGTTACAGGCCGAGGGGAAGACGAGGAGAAAAAGTTGATGCATATTTCATTAAAAAATTGTATCAGTTCTGTTCGATGGAATCCTGCTAATCAAGATGAGGTGCGTCCTTACCTCCTTTTTGTTTTTATTGGCATTTTTTTTCCTTTTCCATCTACAAATGCACAAGGTTTTATATTTCTATATAGTTTAATCGAGACATATGTGTGATAAATAAGGAAAAGGAATCCTGATACGAGAAAAAAAAAAGTTGAAATGAGAATAAAATGTCGGGTGAAATGGTTAATTTATTATACATTACCTAATAAGTTTGTTTCCGATAATTTAGCCTGGTCATATTTTTCCAACTGCAACTGATCTCTTCATGAAAAAGAAACTTCACAGTTATACAACTTATAATGTGTCTAGTACTTTCAATAGTAGCCTTAGTTTATATGGTCATCGCTTAGGTTTCAGGATTCTAAATGAGTAATGAGAAGGAGTTTTTTGCCCTAAAAAGCGGTTATGGGCATGGCTACAACAATGGTGACTTTTGGTATTTAAATTTACTTGCACCATTTGATTTTAGTTGGCTTGTGGTAAAAATAATCTCAGTGCCTCTTTTGTAAAATTATTAGCCATTGTTCATACTGCTATATTACCAGAGCCCCTGACCTTAAAATTGGTGCTTTTCCTTTAAGATATGCACTTTTTGGTGTTTTTGCTATACTCTGTACCGTTGTAAGTGGCTTGGGTTAACGCTTAATTTGCATACCGTTCAGGTTGCGTGTACGTTCCTAAACAAGAATGAAGTGACTATCTTTGACATTGGGTATGAATCCTCTGAACCAGCAGAGGTATGTTTTTCATTCTTTTCTCGTATGGTAATACACATTTTTTAGCAAGATACTTTCCTTTCGGTCCTTATACGTTTATACGCTTTCCAATTTATTACTTTATATCACCTTTCATATTTTCTATGTAAAGTGGCAAAATTGAAGAAATAATAATTCAAGTACACACATGGACGATCCTAATAACTTCAATTTGTCATGCATATCGGTCTGCAGGTTTTAAGTAGAAGGCCTACTGTCAGTGTTCATGGTAGTAGTGCGCGCAAAGGTTTATCTGATGTAGCCCTGTTTAATGATGCAAGGTTGAAGATATAGTTCTACTCTCAGATAATGTATGCATTATATAAGTGGTCTTTTTGAATTAGATGTGTAATGGCATTCGTGATGATTTATTTTAGGGTGCTTGCATCTGACACATATGGAATAATAAGTCTCTGGGACAGGAGAGCGGGTTATTTTCCACAAACCGGGCTTACAACTAATTTAAATATCGGTCTCACCAGCATCCAGCTTAATGGGGATCAAGTAAGTAATTTTGAAAATTTTCTGATATAGGACAGCAATTTTTATAGAGAAATGATACATGGACCTAAACTTTGGCATAAACTTAGACCTAAAACCACTTGGCATCATCCTGATGGGTTGTAAAATAAGTGGGTCCTGACACTTGGTTTTAGGTCTAAGTTTAGGTCCATGTATCATTTCTCATTTTTATATACAGCTTTATCCATGTTTTGATTTTGATTTTTAGAAACTTACATAGAACGTGAAGAAGTTGTCAAAAATAACCTTCTCCAATCCATTCTATGAAGACTTACCTCACATGTATTTATCAGTGTGTATACGGTGCTAGCAAGAGTGGACATATACATATATGGGATCTACGTGGAGGAAGATCATCAGCTGCTTTTCAAAGTCACCAAGAGGTGCTTAATTTTCTTACTGTACTATACAATATGAATAGCCAATTTCAAATTTGTCTTCCTATGTTCTTTAATTATACAAGTTTATGAACATTGAAATAAGAAACTCGTAGTCAATAAGAAACTAACCCACCTTAAACAGGTACACTCTCCTCCTCTAACTTCAATAAAGTTAGCATCCCTGCTGAATAACATCGGGCCTCTCAAGGTACGAAAAGTCATTACGACACCATGGTTTTTGTTTTTGCTTTTTTGTTCCTTTTCTGCCAGCTTAAACTAATCACGCGTTGTATTCTTTAGTGTCATGTAATATACTAATATGATGTTTTTAATATTGAGTTCAAGAAACCCTCTCACCATCTAATCTGATTTCATTACAAAAGTTGAACAATTGTCAGGATCATTAAGAATTCATTTTATTATTTAATGTCATGATAACTGTTCATATAGGTTCTATACACAGTTAAGATAGAAACTGGTGTGAGTAATACATTTCTGGCTTAAAATGGCGCTACATGATTGTAAAACATGTGATCGTAACGATCTTAGTATAATACAAATTCAGAGATCGTATCTAGAGCCCCCTTTCTTTTCTAGCAACGAAACACATACACCTTAATACTAAGTCAACGTATTATGCTAGATCCATGTTTCATTCTACGATCTGAATTACGTTTTAAACTCTTTTTTTTTTCATCTTTATTCTTCATATAGAATAGCTCAATTTTTCATGACTTCCCTAATGTATGCTGCAGGCACAATCACACATTCTACCGAAGGAAATACACTCTATCAATATCAATCCATCCTGTCCATATCAGCTGGGATTCCATCTTGATGATGGTTGGTAAGTCATAATATCACTTATATTCTCATTGAATTACTTTTGATGTTCTTGATTGATATAATTCCGTCTTACATTTTCTCGCTTCGTTTATGAATTGCAGGTCTGGTGTTTTGGATGTGCAGAAGTTCCAGGTGTCACATATCCATTGCCCTCCGCCTCCTTGGCTGTAAGTCTTTCTTTTTCTTATCTTGTTTATTACTTGTATTCAAATTTAGAATCTTCCTTTTGAATATATTATCATCCGTAGTGTGCTTACTTGATCATCCAACTTTAGTAAGTCATGGATGTTTATAGGAATAGTATATATCTGTAGTATTATTAACCACCTTTTTTGGTTATGAGATCAGGGATGACGCAACTAGTAACCTCCTATTACCTCCGAGAAAACCATCTTGGCTACCTGAACATTCGGTAAGAAATGCTTCATTAATCTTTGTTTTTTGAAAGTTTTTTAATAAAGCTCATTGCTAACCATGTAATTCCATGAGAAGACTACTAAAATCCCACGTCAAATTATATAAGCCCCCTATTTGAGTTTATAGATGTATGTTTAAATTAACATATGTATCAATGTGCAGATTTATGCAGTTGGCTCAACTTCAAGCAATGAGCTGCACCTTTTAGATTTTTATTCAAACAACAGCTCCCCATGTCATGTAGATTACGAGTAAGAAATTTCAGACTCCTTTGAGATCTTTATCTAAACTGTTCATAGCTGATACAGTCATACATGTCTTTCTTTGCTGTAGTGACTCGAAGAGTCTCGGGGAGACCCCGCAGCGTAAGCAAAACATACTTGTACCATTGTCTGAGTGTGTTACTGTTTGCGCTACTCATCCTCTTAATGGCACCATTGTTGCTGGAACCTTGGTACGATTACACATACTTATATATATCTATTATCATACTTTTTGTGGCTGCATTTTTAATTGTTGATGTAAGCATTTTGCTTTGTTTAGAGCTCATCATTATTGATGATTTCCCAAGATCACCGTTCATACAAGGACGAAGGTGTTGATGATCTCAATCTTCCATAGAGACAACAGAGACCCCTGAGCTGTAAATCTGATAGCGCGAGGGTTTAAATAGAGGACTACAACATATTGATGATACCTTAGGTAAATTATATAGTCAATAGATTGATTTATCTTTATGGTAAAACTTTTTTAGGATAATAGATGAGTATGTTTAAAATGTTTTCGGTAATCTGGATTATAGATATGAGTAATGTACCTGTTTGATCGAATCCCCTTCCTTCCTTCATTTGGGAATGATTGGTGTGGATTTGATGATGGGAAAGATAGGGGTAAAATTTAAAAAAAAACTTGGGTCTAATGAATACATGGATTTGAGACCTCCTTTGCTGTTTTTTAAGAAGATCTTGTGATAAAAGGGAATTACTATGGTTACGGGTATGAGAATGGGTTTGTAAACCCCGCCATCATTGGCGGGTTTAGAAATTGCTTACTTTTGTGGGTTTCATACCCATTTTCAAAGGCAAAACCCACAAACCAAAACAACTTATTGGGAACGAAAACTATTCCCTCATTCTCATAGCGTCAAACCAAACGCTACAATTTTAGAAACAAATTTTGTGGGCGAATTTGGACGTTCAGGGGATATTACTATGTATTTTCCATAACTTCTTGAAAAGAGAATTGTGAAAGTCCCACTATATCTTCTTTTCCCCTAAATACATAATGTCATTAACATGCATGTTATAATTTCCCAATCTGAATAGAACACTTTTAATGACTAACACATACACCAATCGACTATGCCCGTGTGAGAGCACACACACAAGTACTCCTACCTAATTATCTATAACTTGATAACTCTTCATTTTCAGTTTATTGTCAATTCTTTCACCAACTAGTATCATGCCAATGAGCCAATCTATCATAGATTTTTAATATTTCAGAATTAGTTTATATTCCAGCAGGCATGATTAAAGTTTTGTTATAGCCTTAAAACTTTAGGTTGTACACGATGAAAGTAGGCACACTATAGACATGTTAGATTATGGTGTACAAAAGTCAAATTGTGGTGATTCAGTGTATGCCGATTGCAGAAGAAACGAAGTGTGCAACAAGACAAAAAAACAAAATAAAAAATAAAATGATTCTTAGTAATTAGTATCTATTACTAATAACTTTACAATGTTTAAAAGGCTAAGATACATGTATACATTCCTTATTACTACTTTTCTATTAATAACTTTTTTTTTGTTTACTACAAAATATTGACTTTTGATTTGAGGATCATTTAAATATGGCAGTAGTTGATATTAAATTAAGTTATACTCTTGACGAAATATTGAGTTGAATAGGTCATAGGATATGTTTTTTTAGTGTCCCCATTGTACATTTAGTTCTAGATACTCATAGCATCTTCTCAATAGAAGTGTTTCTAGCGTTTACTCGTACCAAATTTTCTTCAACTTTGACCACTTCATATATTCATCCATAATCAACACTCTTCTCTTCCAAATCAAAAATCAAAACATTTTTTTCCACCATGACTAATAACAATAACAATATTGTTATGCTCCCATTCATGGCACAAGGTCACATAATCCCATTCTTAGCACTATCCCTCCAACTTGAACAAAAAGGCTACAAAATCACCTTCATCAACACACCACTAAACATCGCCAAGCTCCGTGGCGCGCTACCCTCTTCATCCACTATTCGCCTCCTCGAAATCCCATTCGACCCCACGAACCACGACCTCCCTCCACACGCCGAAAACACAGACTCTCTCCCACCACACAGAGTTATAGACCTTCTTATAGCCTCTACATCACTCAAACCACACTTTAAATACACCCTTAACAACCTGGTACAATCCGAAACTAAACCACTATGTGTCATTGCTGATTTTTTCTTCGGGTGGGCTGCTGATGTCTCCCATGAATTCGGAATATTCCATGTTATCTTTAGTGGGTCAGGAGGCTTTGGGTTAGCATGCTACTATTCTTCATGGATTAATCTACCTCATAAAAACTCGGTTTCTGGTGAGTTTTCTTTACCAGATTTTGGAGAAGCCGGTAAGCTTCAAGTGTCACAGTTAACTCCTAGCTTAGTATCTGCAACGGGTGATGACCCATGGTCCAATTTTCAAAAGAATAATCTGCCTTTATGGGCAAATTGTGATGGTTTTTTATTTAATAGTGTCGAAAATCTTGATGAAATTGGTTTGTCTTACTTTAGAAGAAAGTTTAAGCGACCCGTTTGGGCGATCGGGCCTATTAACTTATCTGTAGACAAAGGTATTAAACCAGTCGAGAACGATAAATTTATACAGTTTCTTGACTCCAAACCAAAATCCTCTGTTTTGTACATATCATTCGGGTCACAAAACACGATTTCTGCATCACAAATGATGCAATTAGCTATTGCATTAGATAAGAGTAATGTAAATTTTATTTGGGTAGTTAGGCCTCCTATTGGATTCGACATAAACGCCGAATTCAAAACAGAGGAATGGCTACCTGAGAACTTCAAAAAAAGAACAGAGGATGAAAACAGGGGACTTATAGTAGAAAAATGGGCCCCGCAAGTGGATATACTATCCCATAAGTCCGTTGGAGCGTTTATGAGTCATTGTGGTTGGAATTCAGTATTGGAATCACTTGGTTGTGGTGTGCCATTGCTCGGGTGGCCAATGGCGGCCGAGCAATTCTATAACGCGAAAATGATGGTCGAGTTTGTGGGAGTGTGTGTTGAGGTTGCTAGAGGTGTTAGTTTTGAGGTTGTTAGTGAGGATTTGAGAGTGAAGATTGAAGATGTGATGAGTGAAAATGGTAAAGGGAAAATGATGAGAATGAAAGCTAGTGTAGTTAAGAAGATGATTGAAGAAGCGATTCACGATGATGATGGTTTTAAAGGGACTTCTGTTGAAGCTATAGAAGATTTTCTCAAAGCTCCATTGTTGATGAAGAAAATGGAGAATAAGAACATTGATTTTTAAGATGATTAAAATGTTTTAAGTGATGTTTCGGATTGTATTTTGATATAGAAAATATGTTTTCGCGAGTTATCAGATAATCAGCTTTTTACGTAATAATTCTTTTTCATGTGTGGCCCAGATAGCTATTAGACCGGACGGAGTGGAGCACTTTGCTCACTCGTGAGGTGCTACCTCACGCCCGAAACCCATTCCACACACATTTGTCGAGCCTTGTCGAGCCTGATGTGAAAATGAGGCGGTGTGACCACTACTTTCAGCCTTATGAATTTGCAAAGAGGTCCCAAACACCCCATTTGTCGAGCTTTAAAGGTAGTGCAACTTTTTTTTTTCAAGACAGACTTGTAAGCCTTTTTAACACACTTGTAGTTATCTAGTTTTCTTTTAGAGAGGTGGGTGCGCACCACCGCATCACATATCTTATAACACCATTATAACATAAACACTATTCTCAATTAAATTTTTATACACACCATAAAAAATACCGTACTCACCAACAAGAAAAAGGAAAATGATAATAATAGGGATGGCAAAAAACTTATAACGTGAAAAGGGGTGCAATGGTGGCGCCGCTATAGCACAAAAAATGCTATAACGAGGGGTTGGCAAGGATTGCACCGTTCACTCTTACGGTAGACAGTGATTTCTTGTTCTTGTGCTACTAGTTCCTTATTAGCGTGCCTTATTTTAGTGTTCCGTATTACGTGTAAGTTATATATAAACTTAAAAAAATAAAAAAAAATTCAAAGGTTGACATCGGCCGAACACTAAATTCAAAGTCAGATGGTTCAAAATTCAAAGTTCAAACCAACAAATGGCCAAGACTGAAGACTTGGCAGCAACTCAATTTGAGTTTGAGGACCTCTCTACCAGTCTACCTCCACTTGACGTTAATTTAATCCAGTTGTTACGATTAAGACGTGTACAATATGTTTACATTATAAGCGCATAATAACAAGAAAACATACAATTAAAAAAATGTGATATAATCATAACCATATATTGAGATACATCTATTAGTTTCAAAAGTGATTTTGAAGTGAAAACGATGCATTTAATTTTGAGTTAGAAACATACTATGATGCATCTTAAAAACTAAAAATACATCTAAATCAAGTTGATAAATCTCAAATATGTGATTATAGTTATTTATAATCATTTTTATTTAGATTTTCATCTCATTTGATCTTAAATCCATAAGCGCAAAAATACATAACTACAAACACTTGTACGCTTGTAAGCTAGTGACAAGTAAAAAATTTTGCACTTACAAACGCATAGGTTAATTTGCCACAATTAATGTTTGAGCATGAAAACGGGTTTTTAATCGACCCGGTCGAATCACCGGATTATCAGTTACAAACGCATAGGGTATTGTGTTGGATCTGATGTTAATATATGGTTGGGTAAGTAGAAAGGAATGTTACTTGTCAGAACCTTTTTCGTTTGAATGTGGCTTTTGTTTAGGAACTTCAGACCAAACAGTGGTTGAGTGATTCTATTTGATTAGGAACTTCAGACCAAACATTAACACTTATAGCCCAAATTGCAAAATTTGACATCATTCGACATTACCACATTAAAAAAACTAGGGGTGAGCATGGTTCGGTTTGGCTCGGTTTTTGTATAAAACCGAAACCGAACCAAAAAATTTCGGTTTTTGATTTTTAGAAACCATTCGGTTTCGGTTTTGTGTCGGTTTGGTTTTTCGGTTGTCGGTTTTTTTCGGTTTGGTTTTTCGGTTTCTATACGATTTATCGAGCTTTGCTTTTTCAAAGTAGATTTGACATATATCATAAAAATAGAACCATATCTTAAACCGGTACAGGCCGGTACAACGGTACTAAAATGGGTAAAGAACCATCTTAAATCAAGTGCCAACATTCTCAAAGTTGCCTCCAAGTTCCAAGGATTTGTTAGACCTTGAAAGGTACACTGAAACAATTGAAGGGTGTGCAAACGAAAAAAGAATGATGTTGGAACAAGATCTTCAATCTTTTGATGCAATTGCACCATCTTCAACAGGAACAACCATTAACATTCAAACTTAATGTGTTCTTGTGACATTTGTGTACCAATTTTTTTTTAACCTTAAAGCACATTTGTGTTATGTATATTGTTATGAAATAAAATATTAGCAAAGTTATCACACATTTGAAATGCATCATTGACAATGGTAATGTAAAAGGAAGATATCAAGATAAAGTACTTATATTATTTATGAACAACAAAGCAAGATATATTATTTTGACTTTAAATGTCGGTTCGGTTTCTATTGGTCGGTTTTTAAAGCTAAAACCAAACCGAACCAAAAACTTCGGTTTTTTTTAAATATAAAAACCGAACCGTCGGTTTTTCAATCGGTTTCGGTTTTTTTGGTTTCGGTTCTTCGGTTTTTTTCGGTTTAGGTTCGGTTTTTCGGTTTCTTGCACACCCCTAAAAAAAACAAACAACGTTATATGATTCAGATCGAGACTTTTCAAGCACATCTTAACAATAATATACGATAGTCAATGAAACAAACAAGACCATAATCTATGCGTTCAGGTGTTCATATAATCATTAGAATGTAAAGAATAAATGGCATAAGGTCACAAAAGATCAAATAATATCGCATAAAATTCCAACTTCCAGTAATCATGCACTAAAAAAACAATTAACAAAACACACGGACGAGTCTTCATAACGATGAAATTTTAGGCAACATTGGCGATCATATTTTCTGGTACCAGTGGGTAAATGAAGGTTCCTTACATAAACTGACCACTTAAAGAAGTCCAAACTTGTTCCAATTCCCTCTTCTTGGCCGCTGTCACGTTGGTTTCAGCTACTTTGTTTATGTCAAGCCACTGCAATGCCTCCTCAACAACATCATCCATCTTCATCAAATCATCTCTACTTAGTTTCTTACGGGTGTTATCATCCCGCAAATTTGTTTTTATACCATAAATGTAATCCTCGAACTGATTAAAAGCAATTACCTTCTTTTTGTACTCTTGATCTTCAATTCTGTATCTCTCTGCATCTATTAACATCTTCTCGATTTCTTCCTTTCCCAGTCTCATCTTATCATTTGCAATCCTAATGTTGTTCTTCTGGCCAGTTATTGGTTCGTTGGCCGAAACTTCCAAAATCCCATTAGCATCAATGTCGAAACGAATATTTAGTTTTGTAACACCTCTAGGGGCACGAGGAATGTTGGAAACTCTAAATTCACCTAGCAATATGTTGTCTGTCGACCTGCTTCTCTCACCCTGATAAATTTTAAACAAGCAGCTTGATTGGTAATCATGAACCGTGTAACGCACCTGTTCTTTGGAAACAGGTATCGGTGTGTTTCTTGGGATCAAAACAGTCATGACTTCTCCATGGGACTCCACACCAAGTGAAAGAGGAGCAACATCCAATAACATCAAATCTTTAACCATTTGATTGCCCTTACCACTCATCTTTGCCGCCAAGACAGCTGCACCATACGCGACAGCCTCATCAGGATTGATCGTTTTACAAAGGTCCTTACCATCAAAAAAATCCTGCAATATTCTTTGGATCTTGGGAATCCGGGTTGACCCGCCAACAATAACCACCTCATCTACCTCACTCTTCTCCCATTTTGCATCATTCAGACACGATTGCACAATTTCCATACACTTGTTAAAAAAGTCTATATTCAACTCCTCAAACTTGGCACGCGTTATTTTTGATGAAAAATCAACACCATCACACAAGCAGTCAAGTTCGATAGAAGTATAAGCTGTTGAAGTCAGAATTCGCTTTGCTCTCTCAGAAGCAACCCTCAACCTCCCCAAGGCTCTAGAATTCTTACTAATGTCTTTTCTGTGTTTCTTTTTAAATTCCGAAACAAAGTATTCCACCATTCTATTATCAAAATCCTCACCACCCAAATGAGTGTCACCACCAGCAGCTATTACCTTAAAACTCCCTTTGTCGATTGTGAGAATGGAGACATCAAATGTGCCACCACCCAAGTCAAAGATAAGCACATTTTTTTCACCAACAATGGTAGTGTTCTGGTCTAGTCCATAAGCGATTGCAGCAGCTGTAGGTTCATTTAGCAAGCGCATAACATTAAAGCCAGCAACAGTAGCTGCATCCTTTGTTGCTTGACGTTGTGAATCATCAAAATAGGCAGGAACAGTGATGACAGCGCTTTCCACATTGGTGTTAAGGTATGCACTGGCGACCTCTTTCATCTTGGAAAGAACCATTGATGAAATTTCTTCAGCGGCAAAATACTTCTCGATGCCCTTGTATGTGACTACGATAATAGGTTTACCGTGTCGACCTTCTATGATATTAAAAGGCCAAAGTTTCATGTCACTCTGCACGTTTGCATCGCCATACCTCCTTCCAATCAGTCTTTTAGCATCTGAAAAGCTCAAACAAAATCAGCATGTTTCCGTGGGTTTTGTATTTAAGCAAACAATGTTCCAGATAGAATCTAAACAAACTTTGACCCAACACGTGATTAGGTCCCTATATAGTATTATGTGATTTTATTAAGTTTTCCTTCAAAGTAAATTTAATTTATTTATTTTTTCAAAAAGTTCTAACACTTCTATTTTGTGAGTGGTAAGTCATTAAATGTGTTATTGATTACCAATGTGCCTAAAGTTAACCACTCGGGGTGGCCTAGTGGCAAAAACCTTATGACTATCATCACAAACAACCCTGAAGCTGCTACGTCAACCTCCTAAAAAGGGAGGGCTTTATCTGGTTTGAGTTTGTGTAGAGGTAGCTTCAATCCTCGTGAATTAGTTGGCCAAAAAGTCGCAACCATTATTACCCAAAAAAAATGTGCCTAAAGTTTCGTGTGTAATAAGGCTGTAAATAAACAGAACTTTTAGCGAACCGTAAACTTGTGGACCATACAGTATAGTAGGATGTTCGTTTATGTGGTTTACTTAATTGAAAGAACATGAAAAGATTTGATGTTCATTTAGATAAATGAACGTACGCAAACATACTCTCGCTTGTTTGTTTACGTTCCCGAACCTTCGTGAAGGTTCATTTTTTGTTAGATTGTGCGGTGCATCTACATTCCATGTTTAAAATATCATGTGTAGCGAAAAAATAATTTAAGTATAAATTTTAAACATAAACAAGAAAACAAGTATAGACATAAATGAAAACAAATAATATGTTAGACTAAATGATTATGCTTGTTTGTTGATGTTCATTTATCGACGAACATAGAACACAAACAAACTTATTTTCTTAATGTACGTTCCACTAAGTGATCTTGTTTGTTCCATAGTCTGGTTAAACTTGCAGCACCAAATACAACGAAGTCCCCTTCGTGCTCTTCTCTTCTTTTGCAGCCATATTATTTAAGCATTTTTTTTATCAACTGATACATAATTTAAGCTCTAAGGAACCAAATCGTATGTTAAACTTAGAAGACTTGAACCAACTACAAAAATTATTTAAAGACAATGTAAATCTTCCATAGAGGTATATATATATATATACAGTGTTTATAAATGAAAACCCAAACTATGTTTACTTTTTATTTTAAAACCCGATAATCTATATGAATTTTTAGTAAAAAATTGGTATTACGATATCACCTCATTCGTTAAAATGATGCGATGAATGGTGTATTCCCAGATATATTGGATATGTTCTCAAAGAAAATACGTATGTGTTTCTTAGTTCTTTGTATACTTGTCTAAAAATTTAAGCCATATATCAAATCTCAAACACTACATGCATGAGCATAATAGACACTGAAAGAAACCAGACTGAAAAGAAAAAGAAAAAAAAATGTACCAAAAACTGTGTTGGTAGGGTTCATTGCAACTTGGTTTTTAGCTGCGTCGCCGATCAACCGCTCTCTATCAGTGAAAGCAACACAAGAAGGCGTTGTTCTGTTGCCCTGTTCATTAGGGATTACCTCAACCCGTCCGTGTTGCCAAATAGCTACACACGAGTATGTTGTACCTAAATCAATTCCGACTGCGTGTGCTTTGCTTCTTCCTTCCATATTTTCGATTGAGATTTCACAAGGAAGTCAAAATGCACAAGAATATAATGGTGTAAAAGTGAAAAATTATATATCTAGGCTACTTGTAGACTTGAAGAAAAGAAAATATTAGTAACATATAATGTTTATTATTAGCATTTGTGTAAATCATGTATCTTTGGAATGTCTATCAGAGATCCCGTTACTTAAGGAAGTTTGTTTGAGAATTCAAAAAGTAATTGATCATATGAGTTATCGGCGAAACTATTCAAAACCTTTCGAATAGTTTTCCAAATTAAAGAAAGTTGTTTGAAATTCTCACGGTTGACATTCTTAATATTTACAAGTAATATTTTCTCCTTTATGACCCAAAAACTGTTTTAACAAGGATTGCTACGTATCCGCCGCGTTGCGGCGGGGCATTTTGTATTTTCAGGTATGCGGGTTCCGTGGTAGATTTGTAAAGAAAACGGAGCAATGGGTTGGTTATGTTTGGCAGTCTTTTGATGTTGTCATGTACGGGCAATGTATGTTGTTTTATCAGAACGGAAGTACTATGACTGAACAATCGTTGGTGGTTATATGTTTGCTTGTTTTTTGGTCGGTCACCGATACGTTTAGACTATGCCGTTATTATAATTGGTTGTATGCTATATGTTTAATTTCGGTGACAATGTATGATATGCTGAGTGTGGTTATAACACACGGCAAATGTTAAGCAGATAGCGCAAGATAATACCTGTTTTTTTTAGCGCACGATGCATATTTCATCACAAATAAGGTGGACAACGCAAGACAACACCTCTTTTTTTTAATGTACAACCTATATTATCAGAATTGTGCAACGTTATAATGCTGCGTATGTTCTTTGCTACAGGCATAGAGGTCACTTACTTCTAGCATTTGTACATGCTTACCTGTACAGAAAAGTAGAGTGCTAACAAAGCGTTTTGGCTGTTGGTAAAGTATTACACATACACGTACGCGGACGGTGTCATTCCTGCTTTGATTTTTTGTAGCTGCTTCCCGCCTGATCGTGTGCGGAGTCTCTTAGCAGCTCTCTACGAACAGACGGCTTCGGCTGTTGTAGGTTGGCAGCGGCGCGTTCCTCGTCAGGTTTTGTTTGTGCGGGAGGTTCAGCAGACACTTGCAAGATCTCGGTAGAAGGAGGTGTTGATGGCGGCGTATTCCCGTGTGGTTGCGCAGCCGTTGCTGTGTCTGTTGCGGCAGATAGTTGCAGTGTCTTTGGTAAGTCTGGTGCGACAGGTAATCTCTCTATCGAAGTTATGCCCTCGCTGCCCGCTTCGGTATCGTCTTCGGGGCCAGTGAGACAAAGTGTTTCGTTCGTCTGTTGGTGCTCGACGACCTCGGCCTCTGGAATTGGCTGAGGCCCTGCCAACAGGTGCGGTCCGCTTTCCATTGCAGCGTCGAGGACAAATACCGGGTTTTCTTTTGTTGATTCTGATGCAAAGTGCAGCTGAAACAAATGCGTTGTCCCTTCAAGTGCAGTGAGAGTAGGAGGTAATACATACGGATCCATGTTCTCTTCCTCAGACACAACCTTGTTGCATTCGAGGACCATTGAATGTGCCTCGTTGCTAAAGCATGTAAGTGTCAGCGTACCGGTGTTGTCGGAGATTGAAATCCTGAAGCAGTAGCTGAAAAATGGCAAACGCAAAGCGAAAGAGTCAGAAGCTGGCCATGGCTGCCGTAGATGAATATGCAGCAGCTGTATTAATGTTAGCATTAAAAGTTGCGAAGCACATACCTGTAGTCGTTTGCTTCTTGGGGTTCCGGTGGTGGGCAGTGGCCGTGTGGCCGGTCATCAAATATTTTGTAGCGGCAGGTTTTGCAACGGCGAAAGTACCATGCTCTTCCAGTGAGGACGGCTGTGACACTGGCTACGACCGTGAACCTTACATTCTGACAAAATCAGTGGAGAGTGAGTATATTGTTGGCAAGCGTAGGTTGTTGAGAATGGTTAATACTTACCGTTTGATTGCGCGGGTCTTCTCGAAGAAGCTCATCCACTGTTGTTCTGTTTCTTAGCTTTTCCTGCTCAATATCATCGTACCGCTGTGAACGGACGTTCTGTATAACCGGCGGAGCTAATAACTCGTTGTACCTTCAAAAACAAATAATGTGGCAGATTAGTATTTGTAGAAAGGAAAGAAGAGGTTTATGTGTTTGGAGGTACGATCATGGCTATTGATCTGTACGTATTTTATTCTACTGAGTGTATATATATTCGGACACGATGTAGCTAGTGTAGACGATCATGAACTGACATGCTCAATATGTATTCTGTTTCTGGAATCGCTGGGTTCATATAGTAGTAAGTTGCGACGGTACTTGAAAGCTGTAACCCTGCGTTTATGTTAATGGCAATTAGAATGTGTTCTAGTTAATTTACACGCAAAGTAAGAGGCAGAAGCCGTGAATACCTCCGTACGTCTTGACCCAACAAGAAGTAACAGCCATGACAGTTGGTTTCGGTTCTTTTTCATAGGCGTCCGTGTCAAAGTCGCGAGCTTTTTCATTCCACAAAGTAAAACGGACTGTATTACCCCTGTAAACAGATGCAAACATTACTACAGATGCAAGCAAATACATTGTGAAAGAAATGTCAGTTGATGAGAGCTACTCCAGGTTTCTGATAACGATATCCCTCCATACGATCGGCCTTTGGTTCCCGCTACCCGGTTGTCGCAGGTCACCCACATGGAGGACGCAGCCGATGTAATCTGCACATATGGAGCATGCATTAAAAATAGATACTCATAGTGAATCAGCAATGCAAGCAATTTGCACCTGTCAAAATGACGTCGTTTCGATCCGCTCGCATAGGCAGCTCATCAAACGACGCGAAGTTGAAGTAGTGTTCTGGGAAGTGGCCCTCAGAAAATAGCTGGACGTCGGTTAGCCTTCCGAGCATGAGTACAAAGTTGTTTGGCAAAGTCTGCATCCACTTTCTTGTATCTAACAACCCGAAGCCGGTTATAGTATATGCGTTGCCCATTTCAAGTACGTTTTCAAAACGGTTCCGTTCTTTTGGGTCCACGTTTGCTTGAATCGCCCCTCCCTGCAAAATATGTGTAAAAGAGGCTTTAGTGTTTACCACGCAACAGCATGTAATCAAGCAGAAGTTAGCATGTGATGTTACCGTTTGGTCAAGTAATATAAAAGTCAAAATTGCAGGCTTTGCACCGCGAGCAGAAGTGACAGTCCATTTACGATAGACCTTAAGTCGAACTGCTTTTCCTATATCAGATGGCTTAATACCTGAAACGGGGACAACTTCGAGGTTTGTAACAGGCCTTTTACCCGCAAACTTTGCTGCCGCAGCGAAGTCCTGGCTAGTGGACATGCTACTGCATCAACAACAACAGGCAACGCTTGTTAGGTGCAGAAAATATATAAGTACAGCAATTGGAGAGAGAAACTATGTTGGAAGCGAGTCACATAGCAAAGATAAATACATGTAGCAGATAATGGTCACCGACGGTAAGAGGTAGCGCAATGTGCGTTTACCTTAAGCTGGAAAGTATACTGCTAGTACATACGAAGACGCACGGTGTTCCTACCTGAAGCAACTGATATAATAAGTCACGGAATGCCTGGCTGTAGACCTAGGTCCGAATATAAATACGAAAAGGCGTTCGAAGTGAACGGTACTGAATCTGTAAAGCAGTAAGCGCGTGTCCTTTTTTGTATAAACCTGCGAACATACGTATAACATGGGCACAACTAAAGCATGTATACATGGGTGTTTGTCGTGAGGGGACTAAAGTGGAAGGTATCCTATAAAAACAACGCAGATTACATAACATAGAGAGTTTAAAAGACCTGTGAATATACACCTAATGAGCCTAGGATAAAAAAAAGCCAAATAATGATCGTGTGTGTATGTATTTCCTAAGCGTCTCCCGTATGAAAAAAATAAGTAGAAGTCGCAAATAACAAAGTGCAGCAATCTTCGTCCTATTACGATGCACGGACATCGCAAGAAAACACATGACAGCATCCGTGATCATTATGGAAAGAACCTCGTTTCTGACAATGTTTTCTAGGAAATCTCTGTACACGATATTCTTCGTTGTGTTAGAAATCCTGCCCGGTTGATCGCTGGCCAAAATCCTTAACCCTGCAGGTGACGTGGCTCTTGAAAGGGCGACATATAATTGACCATGTCCAAATATCGGTTCTGGCAAGTAGATGCCTATTTTATTCAGTGATTGCCCTTGGCTTTTGTTAATGGTCATCGCGTAACAAACTTTAACCGGAAACTGTTTGCGTTTGAATATGAACGGTAGCTGCTCGTCTCTGTTAAATAGCATTATTCGTGGAATAAATACTTTCTGTAGCATCCGTGTGCCAGTAATAATTCTTGCTTCTAAAACCTTTGCAAGTATCTGTGTAACAATCATCCTTGTCCCATTGCATAGCCCTCCTGGCAGATTCAGATTCCGCAATAACATAATGGGAGCTCCTTTTTTCAGCTCAAGATTATGAGGCGGTATACCAGCAAACGATAGTGTGTTAAGATATTCAATCGGATACAGCAATTCTGTAGCACCGCCGTCGTTACCACGTGGTATGGCTTCGTCGTTACTGGCGTAGGTGTGGCCGACACCGGTTAGCGTCTGCAAAACGGCGGAATTTATAGAATCCGCAGTCTCATTCTTGGGACACACAATAGCTCTCTCTTGCAATGCCTCTGGAGTTGGTGCCTGTAATATGGCATCGTCATAGATAAAATCTATAAGTTCCTGTCTAGCATTTTCCGAGTCAGGGATACGATACATTTCAGGTATCTGAAGCCACGAAGCGTTGTCTGGATCCCCGTCGTCTTGTTCTCCAATGACTCCATCACCTACATCCAACACCCATTGAGAGAACGTTCTTATGTGTTCAGTCTGTTGCGGCGCTGATTGTGCAGTGGCCAACCTCATATTTTCTGTTAAGCGATGTAGTCTGAAATGGTTCCAGAGATAAGACTGCGTAATACACGAAGATATGATCTGCTGTTTGGTGGCCCTTTTCTTGACGGGTAGTGTCTGCCTGAAATCTCCGCCAAGGATGACAGTTTTGCCGCCAAAGACATGGGACGGAGCATCCAAAAGATCCCGCAAGGTTCTGTCAAGAGCTTCGAAACACCTCCGCTCGCTCATAGGGGCCTTGTCCCAAATTACAACGTCGGCCTGTATAAGTAGGTCTGCCAAGTGAGTGTGTTTCTTTATAGTACACATAGACTCGTCGGTGATATCGAGAGGAAGCTTGAATCGGGAATGGGCCGTTCGACCGGACGGCAAGAGAAGCGAAGCGATCCCAGAAGAGGCAACCGCAAGAACGATCTTCCGCTGCGCTCGGAGCGCATATATTATACTTTTCCACACGAAGGTCTTTCCCGTGCCGCCATGACCATATACAAATATAAGTTGTTGCCTGTTATTCAGAACAGCGTCCATAACAGTATCGAAGAGGGCCCGCTGCTCGCGGTTGAGGCGTGGTACTAAACGGTCTCTTTCACTGGCCATAAGCTCTGAATCATAGTTTCTTTCTTCCATAACTGTTCTATTACGTAAAATGTCCAATAAACGGCGAGACGGCAGCTGCAAATCGAAGTCCGTAACAGATTTTCCGTAGAACCTGAAAGTCGCTTCGAGGTCATATAGAATCCCTGCCTGCAATTCTGCGTCGGTCAAGTTAACCTCACCCGTATGTAGCAGCTGTGACATCATCAAGGGAATATCGTCACTCATAATCCGCCAGTGTTTATTCCAAAGAGACACTGGGCTGGCCACGTCACAAAATAGCAAAATTTGACAGAAAAGCTGTCTGAGTTCAGCAGCCGTGGCAAGCAACGCTGCCTCAACCAATGCAAGTGACCATTCTCCATCCCCCGCAAGCAAACCCATCGCCTCGCACGCGGCCCTGTTTGTGGGGTAAACGTAATCGTCAACTGTACGGATTCCCGGAAACGACGTGCACCCTTTTTGATGACACAACAGCAGCCTCTGATAGAACAAATCACCTGCGCTGGGGTGTACGTACGCCAGACGACCGATAGAAGGCTTATTCAAATTACGCCTAGGTGACCAGTATTTCTGCGCTGCATACCAAACGAACTCTGACGGGAACTGTAAATATGTCAGGTGGCGTCCAAGTGCGGAATGTGCATTAAAATCCAGCCATTGCGTCAGCGTAGTTTTCTTGTTACTCGGATTGCCCACGATTGATTCTAAAGTTTCGTTTGTTCGAAATAGAACACGCTGCATATTCTCAAGATGGACGGCCAATATTTGCACAGGTGGATCCCGATGATGAATGTCAAACCCAAATATACGCCAACAGGCTTCGTGTGGGCCAATGTATCGTGCATCTAAGTAATTCTTTATCTCATCAACTCCGATAGCAGGCTGCCTGCTCGTTGAAGCACCATCTCCGACAGATCTCGCGATTTGTGTAACAATCCGGTCTGTACCCTTCGAAATATACTTGAACAAATACTTAATCAACATAGTCCATTCACAATATTCGACGTTGATGTGCGCATAGAACCTCCTGAGAAGTGACATGTTATGCGGCACGACGTAACCGTTATCTAGTTCCACATTCTGACGAACGGTAACACCGCCAAAGGGGCGCCTTCGATAATGAACATACCCTTTCTTATCAATGGTGGTCATGTCTGAGTAAGGCTTAGGAAATCCTTTGCTGCATGTATCCCCACCCTTCATACAGACGGCTGACAAATTTGCGAGACCACAGGGCCCGTGCATCATCAATTCAGTAACCATACGATATCCTTCCGGATCAGCATCCCTATCCGGCAACTCTGCAGACACATACCGATCAACGTCTGCGTTTGTACGCACTCTTGAGTGCTCCTGAATCCACAGTAACAAATGACAATGTGGCAGCCCACGCTTCTGAAACTCGACGGTGTATAAAACTGCATAAAGTAGTTAAGTAATTAGTGACGTGCAAGGAAAGAAACGTGTGTAGAAGAACGCGAGAACACGTAAGGAAATGTACCTGCTACAACTGGCCCAAAAGGACGAAAATCGCGTAGGTATGCAATCAGCTGGTGTATTTTTTGCTCAAATACACGGTCAACAACGTCTGGCCGGTCAGCGACTGTAACAGCGGGGAACTCCTCCATGAAGTCTAATATTTCTGGCCATTTAACATTGCATGTGAACGTAATAAAGAATGACGGATTGCCGTGGACCCGGCATATTGCTAAGGCGTCTAGATAATGACTATACATGTACCGTGGGCCCCCAACGAAAGACGCTGGCAGAATAGTCCGCATGCCCACCTCTGATCCACTCCGGTCACCGCGCGCAATGGCGTCGTACAACCCCGCTAGGTAATCATTTCTGATATCGTCCTGATGCTTGCGAATGTAATCTAACCGATACTGCTCGACGCTACAGTAAGCTGTCACAACATACTGCTGAAATAACCTACCCCCCCTCGTTAGCAAAGTATATTGCTGAAGACGCTCGTGAAGCTGATATGCGTAGTACATTTTAACAGACAATTTCTTGTCTTCGTCCACCGTTTGAGTATTGATATGCCGCAACCTAAGACCAATGTGGAAACCATCCTCACCATATATAAAAAGCAACGGAAACTGCAGCGACATATAAGACGGGTGCAATTTACTGACCCGCTCTGGGTCGCCGGCACGCCTGTGAATAACGATATCAAACTCAGTACCTGTATCCGGACCACCTTCATAAACGACCGCGCCTATTGAGTCTCCAAATGGCAGCTCATGCTGCCTCGAACCTGTTACTGCAAAGAGCCTGATCTTGAATTCTGGAACCTCCGTTGCCCGAAGCAAGTCGCGTGCAGTTCTAAAAATCCGAACCAATTCATTGTGGTTGTCCAGCAAATGAATGAGCTCTTGCACAATATCCGGATCCAGTGTCCTCCTACCCCCATCAAAATGCTGCAACCGGTTGTCAACCTCGTTGTCAGTGTCAAAGATATAAAGTTGTAAGAACCGCGGGTCACAATCATCGGGCGGACAAAGCCCGCCAATCCAATGGTATATTTGCCCGGACACCTTAAAAACGTACGGCCCACGGCCTCTGTTAATCGAGTCGTCAATGTCGGCCCCCAAAGAAGTCATCGAAAACATCGAATTATAGGCCCTTATATTATCCATGAAATGAGAAACTGTAAACAGTCGTCGCAAGCGAATAGGGTATTCAGGTTGCCGCCGCACAACCACTCTACCACCCATACAGCAACGATGATATTCTGGAAAGCGAACCCCTCCATGTTTTAACCGCTCTTCAAACCAAAACAACGCACCGCAATGACAACACACTCTGTTGCAGCGGCCCAATGAGACATAGGTAGATGGTGCTCCTGAAAAGCGAACGTGGAAAGTAAGCGTAAAATAAGAAAGGACCTGTACGGCGACAATGCAGCCATGATACAACAACTAAGTATAAGGCTTGCGAATACCTGTAGCGTTCCTGGGCGGAATGGCTGAGCCTGCCGGGACACGGCGCTCCCTTGCACGTGGGACGGCAAGCTGGCCTGCAACAAAGACCGACAATAAGAAGTTAGAGGGAGCAAGTGAACACACAAAGAAAGCAGCCAAAGGAAACCCATTAAGAAGCTGATAACATGACTGCAGAAAAGCAGCAGACGAAAGACATACGTTGGCGACGGCGCGAGGAGGGGGGCGGTGGTACGGGTGCCGAAACATGAGGAGTTGACCCAGCCAAAGACTGCTGACCTTCAATACCAAGGACACACGAAAGGTTAGCGAAAGAACCAACAATAGGTGAACTGAAGGAGTAAAAGACCAAAGGAAGATGGTAAAAGTGCATGTACGCGCATAAGCCAACGAAAACGAAATATGCGGACACACAGAGGCAGAAAATACCTGCCGGCACGGGCGCACGCACACCAGAAGAATGACCCGATGCGGTTGGCTGTTCGTAGACGTCAATGTTAACGGAAGCGGCAGCAGCAACCGTACGGTCGTGGGCAGCTGCGATGAAAGAAACAAAAGTAAGAGGTAGATAACAAAACAGACATACGGTGGTGAAACAGAAAAAAGTAACAGAAAAAACAGAGACCCACCGAGGGCAGGCCGAAAAAGTGGATCTAAAGACACACCCGTAGCTGCAAAACGGGAGTGGCAGCCGTAGGAAGATGGACCAGCGCATGAAGCCTCTGTAGGCATAGTAGATGGATAGCCCGATGCAGTGCAAGGCTGATATGGTTCAGCGTTTATGTCAAAAGGAATATGAGCAGATGAAGGCGATGCACCTGCAATGGCAAAGGCAAAAGGTGAAACCATGTCACAACGTAAAGGACAAAGAATGGGAGCAAGAAAGGAAAAGGAAAACACAAACCCCAGGCGGCTGCAATCTACAAAACGAAATTCAAACACGTAGGCGGATTAATTAAAAAACCAATTGAATAGCTTAAAAAAAAAAAAAAAGCAAAGACACACATAGAAGAAGTAACCTTGCACATGAGTTTCGCGGCGGCAATAAGCAGTTGAGGTCCCGCAATCTACAGAAAGAAATTCAAAAACATAGCCGCATTAATTGAAGAACCAATTGAATAGCTTAAAACAACGGAAAAACCAAAGACACGCGTAGAAGAAGTAACCTTGCACATCAGTTTCAAGGCGGCAGTAAGCAGATGAGCTCTCGATAACACCTACATCAACAACGACAGAAAAAAGAATAAACATAAAAGAGCAAGACACCGAAATGTAAAAATAAAAGCACAGACGCAACAGCAGCCGTACACTGATCCGGAGCAGGGGAAAGCACACCAGAAACACGATAAGCATCTGGAAAAGCACCATTGACTGGCCCGCCAATGGGGTTGAAAACTGCACACGCACAATGAAATACAATCGTAACAAACATTAGAAAACCGTAAAAGCAAAAAACAGCAAACATAAAAGTAACCAACCGTCGGAAGACAACGGCGACGCATCATCCACTTTGCCTTTTCCCTTTTGTACATAATTATCCGAGGCCGGCAAGTGCTGAGGACGCCTAACATAAGGGTGGTCAGAAGAGGCAGGCTCATTAATGACTATCCCACCCGACATCCTCATAGGCGTGGACCCAACAGCATCCGAAACATGATCAGGAACCAAACAATGATCCACATCCATAAAATCCCCTACCTTATCCCCTTGATCAACCACACAATCCGAAACTGAAGTAGAGCCTACCAAAAAAGAATCACCAAGACCGAAGGTACTCGGAACAGGCCTAACCGAGCAGTCAGTAACAACAACAGGATTACCACCAACCGGTTCATCATCCTCTAACCTATTACCACTACTATTTCTACGCACAACTTTACTCTTAAATTTCATGTTCCACAGCCCACCTTAAGATACAGAAACAGGGAACTCCTAGACACCCAAAGACAGGATATAACAAAGAAAATAGAAGCAACTAAAAGAAACCAAAAAAACAACACAAAGACACTTCCCACATAAAACAAAGAACAAAAGGCAATAACCTAACCACTGATTACCTACCTACAACGAAAGCAAAGACCGGAAAAGATAGACCGGAGATAAAGATCGGCACCGGCAACTGGGATGAAGAAAACGCAGTCTCAAGACACGTATACAACAGGAAAGCCACGTATATGGAAGCAGGTAGAAAACACTCCACGTATATACTGATCTAGAATGACGGCAAAGAAAAGGAAGAATGGACTGAAAAGAAACGGCCCAAAAAAAAGGCCCATGAATGCAGGAGCCTAAACGACATTGCCAACCACCGTTTTGTGTCCCCATTTTATATATATATAGTAATGTCACGAGTTCACGAAACACTTTAATATATCATCACTAGGTAAATAATTGTTTAATCTTTTAACTATGAGTTAAATTATTATTATATCTCTAAGGTAAATAGCAACGGCGGTGGATTTTTATAAAAATTTAAGGATGGTCGGTGCATCCCTTATTTGGGCCGTTTGGTTTTGAGCCTATATGGGCCGTTTGGTTTTGAGCCTATAATGGGAGAGACCCGTTTCTTTTTTCCACCGCCTCATGTTAACACGTGTAGTGATAATTCTCTCCCGTTTCTTTTTTCGACCGCCTCATGTTAACACGTGTAGTGATAACTTGATCTTATCATCTCTTTGCACCGAATCTCGGAGTAAATCTTCGATTGTTACAGATTTTTTTAGGGTTTTCTTTTGATCACATGGGTTTAGATCAATTTTTTTGGGTGCTATTAGCTTCTGGGATTTTGATTCACTTTCTTTGCCTAACTGAGTGTGGCTTGCCCAGGCCCGTATCTTGGCGGGGTAGCCATTTGGTTGCAGCCATGATGGGTTTCGGGTACTACTTTTGTTGTGGCTGAAACGAAAGTGTTGGTGTCGTTGGACATAATAGGCGATGATGGATTTGCGTTGGTTTCATCAAAGCCGCGAACCTCTGCACCTTGGCGGGGCAAAAAATTACGTTTGCAGCCATGGCGGATGTGTCCGGTTTTCGAGATTACTAATCAATCTGAGCCTCTTATAGTGTGGCGAAAACAAACGCTATTATATACATGAGTGCTACGTTTCTTTACACGAGGGGAAAGTTGGTAGGTGGTGCATATCTCAGATTTTTTTTAGGTTTTTACTTTATGTTTCTGCTTTTGTTAGTTTTGATCAGGGTTTTGTGTACAACTTTCTTGCAATACGTAGCTTTCAGTGTCGTAGAACTGATGTGGATGTTGTTGTGTATGACTCAAATTTTTATGTTGTCTTTATTTAGGCTGCATGTCGAGATCTAAAGAGCATCGACGGTGGCATTTAAAAAAAAGAAGTATCATTTTGGTTGGTCGGTTGGTCTGTGTTGTTGTTTTATTTCTGGGCCGCTCGGCTTTTAGCCTCTATTCCCATATCATGCTGGCCCGTTATATTAGTGGCACGTTTCAGTTTCATTCCATCTGGAACACACTACCGCTTGCTTATCATCTCATATGAGCTTTTCTGCTCCGCCTTATTGGATTGCAGCAACTGTTACATGTAAGCACTATGTCTTAGAAATTATATTCAAATACCACCGTCGTTGCTCTTTACCTTATTTATGTATAATGGTATTGACTGTTATAGGTTTCGATTAAAAATGAGCTCAGTAACATGTTGGCGAGGCAGCTAACTAAGCTTGCAACCACTGTTACATGTGAGGAATTTAGAAATATATGATGTACTAAGTGGCAGTGATGATTACATGTTTTCTGAATAAAATGAAGTGGGTCATTGGAGGTTTGATACGTAACTTGGCATGGCAATAACCGGGTGGCATGTAGTTGTCATTATGCAACCGTGTTTTTTGCAGCCATGGCGGAATTCGGATTTCTTTGACCCTCTCGCATTGAAGAATCTGAGCCCAATTACTTATTTTATTCAAATTTGGTTTAAACTTATCGCTTTATACATTTTTAATATGTGTAGATAAACATGTATAAATAGCGTACTGGCCTCTGATGATCGTTATTGCTTTTGTTACGCGGTTTAAACGTACCGTTTTTATATACTTTGCTGGAACTTCTAATGGAACTTCTATAAATATTGGCCATGGTAAAAATAGAGTAGCCATTGCGTATGCTTTTCTGGACAAACATGCTTTAATTTAATTTGTGATAAGGTTTTAAAATGTACCTTTTTGAGGGGTCGTTTAAGCCCTTATTTGATCACTTTTGTATCCGTTATTACTTAATATCGTTCCTTTTCACTTTTTAGGTATCTTGAAGGCAAAATGCTGGAATGACACTTATTCGGACGAAAAGGCGCGAATATACGAAGAAAATGGCCAAAGTAAAGAATCGAGACACTCAGGCTGCTGGAACTGAAGGTGACGGCGTCAGGCACAACTAGTGACGCCGTCGGATAACTTTTGTGACGGCTCAGTAGCCAAATTGCTCATTTACAAGTGACTGCTTCAGGTTTTAAAAGAGTAGGGCGTCGCAACTCAGACGGCCTAGATTTGATCCAGACGACGTCAGAGACTGAAGGGGACGGCGTCACAAGCATAAGGTGACGCCGTCACAAGACTAACATGGCCAAGACGAAACCCTAATAACGGCGACCCGACGGCGTCACAAATCAAATGGTGACGCCGTCGCATGTGTAATCTTATATATAGAATCTAAATTTTTTAGTTTTCAGTGTGTAGTCTTTTGGAGTAAAAACCTAAACCGAGCTAAGGCTGTCTTGTACAATATTTTAGGGTTCCATACCCTATCTTACATCAAGATAAGTGTTTTACTTCATTAATTCAATTATGTCTTCAATTAGATGTGTGTATGCTTGCATGTTTCCCATGTCCGGCTAATTTACTTGTGTGTTTGCTTAGGAAATATGAAACTTAATTATTGAATATTGATTGGTTGTCTGTTATCTTAATTGTTAATGATCTAGTATTGCGATAGATCATCCGTTGTGTAGTTAATGCTTGATTAATCTTTGTGAACCTTAGCTTATAGTCCCTAGAGTCATTGTAGGCTAAACCATCCGAAGAGTACCTTAGTGTTAAGTTTATAAATCCTAGAGATTTTGTAGGCAATAACCTTTGGTAGTTTCAAAGAGTTAGGGATAAACGCATACCCTATGACCTTAGACACACAACGCGATTAAGAATAAGGACGTGACAATTCAACCATCAATAGGAGATAACTAAGGAGTAATAAAACCTAAGTAAACACATCTTTAAATCATCATACGAGCACACAATAATTAGACATAGACTACATACACCTTAGATTAGATAATTAGACGAGTAGAGTAATCGGTAGAAATACCAACCCCCAAATCCAATACCCCGAGATTCGTACCTTTCCATTTCCTAAAAACATAAAAAGATAAAAAATAATCTTTCTCAACCCCAACCTTAGCGTAGTAACGTTTCACTAGCATTCCTATTCCCCTAGAGAACGATATCAATTCCCGTGGCTTACCCTAATACTACACTACAACGATTAGGTTCACTGCCTAGGGTGTTGAAAAACTTGCTCGACAAAAAGGAAGTTCATTTGACCCCGAACGACGCGTGTAGCGTTATCAAGTTTTTGGCGCCGCTGCCGGGGAATAGAATAACTAGTTAGATTTTCACCTCGTTTAGGTTCCCTTGCTTGATTCCTATCAAGTAAGCTTTTTTCTCATTTTTAGCTTCCTCGTAGTCTATCCCCCTTCTTTGTGACCTTTGTTAGTAATCACATCGCTTTTCATCATGGAAGGTGATAACCAACCACCATTCATCAACCTACCACCAAATGACCCGCCAAGAGGCCGTACTCTTGGTGAATACTCGAGACCAAGCCACCTAGGCTATAGGAACACCATTGAGCTTCCCGACCAAGCCCAAACTACGGCCCTGCGATCCGACACCATCCGGTTGGTGCAAAACGGATGTGCATTCCACGGACTTCGTTCCGAAGATCCTAATCAGCATCTTAAGGATTTCCTTAAAATTGTCGATTTCGTCGACCTAGATGCTACTACTCGAGAGACCACGCGTCTGCGTCTCTTCCAATTCTCTCTACGAGACCAAGCTAGTAATTGGCTTGAGAGACTTCCCGCCGGCTCCATCTCAAGTTGGGATGATCTCACCTCTCGCTTCCTTGCTCAATTTTTCCCACTGGGGAGAACCACTAAGCTTAGGAATGATATCTTGATGTTCCAACAACGTCAAGGTGAATCTCTCTACGAAGCATGGACTCGATTCAAGGACTTACTCCATAAAGTCCCTCATCACGTCATTGATCTTTGGCTCCAAGTCCAACTCTTCTATGATCATGTCAACTTCCCCACCAAGCGATCCATTGACCAAGCGGCCGGTGGAAAACTTAGTGATCTCACCGCGAAAGAATCATGGGGTATAATAGAGGACCTTGCTCTCTATGACAACGAAAGTTGGAATGACCCCCGTAAGTTGCCCAAAACCGTTAAGGCAATCTCCTTGCCTCCCATTGACTCACAACCTTCCGACCGTAGGATGCTCGAGCTTGAAGATCAAGTTAAATTCCTAATGAGTTCCTACGAAAATCCTAAGTCTTTACATCAAGTGAATAAAATCACTCTACCTTGTGAGTTATGTAGTGGTCCCCATGACACTCGTGATTGCACAAGAATCCCCGAACAAGCTTTTGCGGATTACGCCTCTATGCGTACCGACGGAGCGGGAGAGAAGTGGTACACTTTCAAGCCCGAACAAAACAACTTAGGAAACTCTTACAACCCCTCATGGAGAAATCACCCTAACCTTAAGTGGAACCAAAATTCAAGCACACCCCAAAGCTCATCTAGTCCACCTAATAGGTTCAACCCTCCAAACACCGGGAACCCCACTAGTCTTAAGGCAATTGCATCTAGATTCATGTCATCTCAAGAAACTCGATTGACTAAGCTTGAAGCCGATTTTAAGCAACGACAAGGCGAGATGACAAACAAACTTGATGCCCTCTTAAAAGCCTTTAATGACCGGGAAATTGGTGCACTCCCAAGTGATACTATAAAGAACCCAAAAGTGAGTTCGATTTCATCGACTTCATGTTCTTGTTCACCATGGGAGAGTGCGCATTCATGCCCCTCACATCCTATGGTTCACTCGGTAAACGCTATCAACAAGGGTTTCAAGCAATCCAAAATGAGGTACCAAGGCCCCGCACCATTGGTAGAACCTACTCTTGAGAAACCCGTCAACCAAGAACCCAAACCTAATCTAGATGAGGAGTACAAAGAACTCCATCAAGAAAAACAGGTTCTTGAAGTCTTAGCTCATGCACCTTATTATAATGCTTTAAAAGAAAAATATGAGCTAGAACTAAAACTTGGAAAACATGGGTCCGCTTTTGTGCGAAATAATGTACCTAAGAAGTTAGACGATCCCGGGCTATTCACTCTTCCGTGTAGGCTTGGAACTTCCAAACCTCTCGATGCTCTAGCCGACTTAGGATCATGCATCAATCTTGTTCCGTTGTCCCTCCATAGAAGCCTTAACTTAGGTAAGATAGAACCAACGGAAACCATCTTAGGTCTAGCGGACGGTAGTATTGCATATCCGGTAGGGATAATAAAAGACATGGTAGTACACGTAGGAGAGTTGACTCTTTTGGCTGATTTCCATGTGCTAGACATGAATAAGGACCCGACATGCCCATTGTTAGTAGGAAGAGGATTCTTAGCTACCGCTAGTGCCAATATTAATTGTAAGATGTCCAAAATAGTGGTAGGAGAAGGGAGTGCTAGGTCAATTTACGATGTCAAAAAGCATACTTACTACAAAGAAGAGGAAATTCCCAATGAAATTAGGTTGGATAGAGCGCCATCTAGATACGGACCTTGGATTGATAAGAACTTCATAGGTCCCCAACGACCTTTTTACCTGGATGAAGCCTTTGCTAGTAAAGCAACTTTCCATGAAAAAGAAATGGCTAAGGACATGGAAGTGAACCCGTTCGAGGACACCTTAGTATTTAGGAAGATGACCGAGTTCCTAGGAAGCTTGCCCGCCAACCTTGTCATGAATAAGTGGAAAGTTGAGAGCGATAAGCCTAAACATAAGTGGGATTGGGATAGACCGCCTAGTGATGGTAATGGAGAGTGGCATATTAGGATGACGATCTATGACCCCGATGGAGAGAAATTTGAAAAGGCTTATCGAACCAAACGTACTACTAGGAACTTAAATGATAAGTTTGATCCTTACGACATTCTAAAGGATAGGCTTACTTATATCGGTACGTAGGGGCACGACTTCAAGTCTAGCTACAAGACTCATAAATAAAGAAAAGCGCTTCGTGGGAGGCAACCCATGCTTAATTGTTTGCTTGTTTGTGTCGTGTATCTTTTATTGATTGTTTATTCTCATGTTTAAATTTGTAAAAATGCTTTATTTTTTCTTTAACCTCGTCTTAATTACATATAAAGGTATTTTACATAAGGGATAAGTGTAGGGAGGATTACACACGTTTTCAAAAGAAACGTAAACACGAGTTACAATTAATTAAAAGATATACATGTGTGTTTGTTCGAGTCAAATGCTTGTATCGAGTCATAATGGATGTTTTGCAGGAAATTTTTCCAGATTTTAAAGATGTAAATTTTCCAGAATTTTTTTTAGAAAATCGCAGACCAGTTTTTGTCAGGATAACCTGACGGCGTCAGGATCGCAACCTGACGGCGTCAGGAAGGAGCAAAAACAACTGATTACTTTTTCTCGTTTTCTGAGCTACTTATAAATTTTTGGAATTTTCCAGGTCTTAATTTTCCAGAAATTCTGTAAACGTCCATTCCACAAGCATTATATCCTAGTTTAGTAGAGTCCTATATATATTGTTACCGCCGATTTTACGCGAAGGTTTCGTTTGTTTTCTTCAAGTGTGCAGGTTTAATTTACCAAGAAGAAGATACATAAGATGAGAAGGAGCTTTTCACGCAAACGTTCTTCTTGAAGAAAGATGTAACCACCAATTTACACGGATCCTACCGAGCTAATCAGGGGAGTATCAGTTTCTTTCGCTTTTAATTACCTTCCGTTATCATAACTTTGATACTTTCCGGGAATATTGGGGACAATGTTCAGTTTAAGTGTAGGGAGGGAAAATAAAACGAGAACTTTGAAACTATGCTTATCCTTGACTATTTGCTTTGTCCAATTGCATTTGCGTAATAAACTATGAGAAAATGTCGGTTAGGGTAATTTTGGCACCAAATTTTCAATTTTTCATGACATATAGGAGTGGGCCATTAGTCTTAATAAAGCGTCTCATGGATAGGAAGTTATATGACTAGCACAAAAACCTTTACCACTTAAATTCCACCCAAAATGTGAGGATCACCCTTAGATTAGTAGGAATTAAAGCATTCATCTTTAATGCTTAGAGTGTGAACCGGTAGTATAATAGATTCTAGAACTTGTTTTGTGATGCATCCCGAGATCGCTAGTAAGACTACACTTGTGTAGTTAGGAATAACTAAATGATAAGAGGCATTAGGATAACCCTTGTTTGATACCCGTACTATAATTACTTCTTCCACATCGGTTGAGTAATTCCCCCACACCTTAGCGTTGTACTCATCTTTAGTACACGATACCCCTAGTTAACCCCTCAGAGCCTATCCTTTTCGCGGTTCTCGTGATGTTTCGGTTTTACGGAATATCAATGAAGAGAATTGTTTACAATCCACCCCCAAATGTACACCCAAATCGCCTTAGCCTACCTTGTATGCACTCACTTTTAGTGAATTATTGTTATCACACTAAACCTTTAGTTCAAATATCTAGTTGCTTGCATAAGTTGCTAAGTCGAGTCATATCTTTTGTACAAAGTTTTGGGATGATTGGGACTCATGGGAAAAGTTAAATTTTATGGAATGACGGGAAGGGAACGTTAAATTCAAATTCCCTTTATTTGCGTAATAATTTACTCCAAGTGTTTTGATCTTTTCAATTCGGTCAAATTAATAAAAACTTAAGTGTAGGGATGTGCCTATAAATACCTATCATTTTGATGTTATCGTAGAGGATGGTAGAGTAAAAGTGTAAAAAAAAAAAAAAAAAATAGAAAAAAAAGAGAAAAAGAAAAAAAATAGAGTGAAAAAAAAAAAAACGGGCTACCATCCTACATCTATCTTTCAGTTTATGTTTGTTTATTTCAGTTATCTAGAGTTTAGAGTGTCGAGTCTTGGCTTAGCAACGCCATTCTTCGCATGCTTGTAACATAAAGATTTTTGACTTGCCACCACTAAATAGCCTATCCCACCAAACCCTTTGTTTCCCTACCGTAAGCCTATCATTACAACCCTTTAAAAGACCTCTTGGATAGTCTTTCCTAGGTGCTTACGCTAAAGCGATGGAGGTTTGATCTAGTCTCAAGCCTATGGTAATTTATGTACTAGGACCGGTTAATGAGTGTTATCTTCCATTTCAAACTTGTTATATTTCATATACACCCGAGAGATGTGAGTATCCAAACACCCCATGTGAGGTGCTAGTATGTAATTTCCGTGCTTGTTATAACTTTTGCGGGGCTTATATGTGTTGTGAATCGTTCTAAACTAATGCTTCATGACCTCTAACTTATAAACTGATTGGCTAAAAGCACATTTGCTTGAGGAAAAGCAAATACCAAGTGTAGGGATATTTGATAAGGTTTTAAAATGTACCGTTTTGAGGGGTCGTTTAAGCCCTTATTTGATCACTTTTGTATCCGTTATTACTTAATATCGTTCCTTTTCACTTTTTAGGTATCTTAAAGGCAAAATGCTGGAATGACACTTATTCGGACGAAAAGGCGTGAATATACGAAGAAAATGGCCAAAGTCAAGAATCGAGACACTCAGGCTGCTGGAACTGAAGGTGACGGCGTCAGGCACAACTAGTGACACCGTCGGACAACTTTTGTGACGGCTCAGTAGCCAAATTGCTCATTTACAAGTGACGGCTTCAGGTTTTAAAAGAGTAGGGCGTCGCAACTCAGACGACCTAGATTTGATCCAGACGACGTCAGAGACTGAAGGGGACGGCGTCACAAGCGTAAGGTGACGCCGTCGCAAGACTAACGTGGCCAAGACGAAACCCTAATAACGGCGACCCGACGACGTCACAAATCAAAGGGTGACGCCGTCGCATGTGTAATCTTATATAAGAATCCGAATTTTTTAGTTTTCAGTGTGTAGTCTTTTGGAGTAAAAACCTAAACCGAGCCAAGGATGTCTTGTACAGTATTTTAGGGTTCCATACCCTATCTTACATAAAGATAAGTGTTTTACTTCATTAATTCAATTATGTCTTCAATTAATTGTGTGTATGCTTGCATGTTTCCCATGTCCGGCTAATTTACTTGTGTGTTTGCTTAGGGAATATGAAACTTAATTATTGAATATTGATTGGTTGTCTCTTATCTTAATTGTTAATGATCTAGTATTGCGATAGATCATCCGTTGTGTAGTTAATGCTTGATTAATCTTTGTGAACCTTAGCTTATAGTACCTAGAGTCATTGTAGGCTAAACCATCCAAAGAGTACCTTAGTGTTAAGTTTATAAATCCTAGAGATTTTGTAGGCAATAACCTTTGGATGGTTTAGCATACCCTATGACCTTAGACACACAACGCGATTAAGAATAAGGACGTGAAAATTCAACCATCAATCGGAGATAATTAAGGAGTAATAAAACCTAAGTAAACACATATTTAAATCATCATTCGAGCACACAATAATTAGACATAGACTACATTCACCTTAGATTAGATAATTAGACGAGTAGAGTAATCGGTAGAAATACCAACCCCCAAATCCAATACCCCGAGATTCATACCTTTCCATTTCCTAAAAACATAAAAAGATAAAAAATAATCTTCCTCAACCCCAACCTTAGCGTAGTAACTTCTCACTAGCATTCCTATTCCCCTAGAGAACGATATCAATTCCTGTGGCTTACCCTAATACTACACTACAACGACTAGGTTCACTGCCTAGGGTGTTGAAAAACTTGCTCGACGAAAAGGAAGTTTCTTTGACCCCGAACGACGCGTGTAGCGTTATCAATTTGCCGTTATCGGTTTATCAAAATACCAATATGAAAAAGAGTTGTTTTTGATAAAGACTGGGGTTTCTGATGGTTTGGACACCTTAGAACAAACTGCCGCAAAAGTATTGGGCTGCGATCTGATCTCAGTGTTGCATTTCTTTGGCATCCACTATTCCTGACCAGTATTCGGCAAATGGATTTTGTGACCATTCGGCCACGAAAAACTAATCCTACTACTGATGTACTGGGATTGCTTTTTCTTGGTCGAATACTGATCACCGCTTATGATTTCCATATTGCATCCACCACAAGGTTTGGTCTTTCATACAAGATTTCAACCTTTACGGATACATATATTTATTTTCAATTTGAATTTCGTTGTTCTTCTTAAGATTATCAGTAGTTTCGTAGCGAATATGTTTGCGGCAGCTTTGCTGGGATGCGTTTTGAGTTGTTGAGAAGGTAGTGTGTACACTGCATCCGTCTACCTGTGATTTTCCTGTTTTGCATACCGTTTGTTTTTGTGTGTCTTTGTTTCCGTAGCTAAAATGAGGGCTTCAAATTTGTGTTCCTTCTGTTCGTGGAATTGCATGCGTTGGTTAGTATGTTTTCGTGTTTAAGATGCATGACGAGATGTTCTTGGCCCGCAACGTGTTAGGGCAGTTATGTTAAATGCATGACTGCAGCCATGTTGGTCGCTTGCTATCGCTACTGTATACATGTATCGGGGCACGGCAGTCATATCGAGTGTATGGCTGCAACCATGTTGGTAGCCTGGTATCGCTATTGTATACGCATATCTGAGCCTTATTTGGTGTCAACATCCACGTGGTTCTGTGACCTACGACGTGTTAGCGAAAGTGTGCATCCCTTATTTGGGCCCTTTGGTTTTGAACCTATCTGGGCCGTTTGGTTTTGAGCATACGAATTTTAGTCTTCTCCCTTTTTATAGGCGATGACGATAATATGCTGACCATAGCACATACCTTTCCTTTGCGCGCATCATGGCACGGCAGTCATATCGAGTGTATGCCTGCAGCCATGTTGGTAGCCTGGTATCGCAATTGTATACGCATATCTGAGCCTCATTTGGTGTCAACATCCACGTGTTTCTGTGACCTACGACGTGTTAGCGAAAGTGTGCATCCCTTATTTGGGCCGTTTGGTTTTGAGCCTATCTGGGCCGTTCGGTTTTAAGCGTATAATGGGAGAGACCCGTTTCTTTTTTCCACCGCTTCATGTTAATACGTGTAGTGATAACTTGATCTTATCATCTCTTTGCACCGAATCTTAGAGTAAATCTTCGATTGTTACAGATTTTTTAAGGGTTTTCTTTTGATCTCATGGGTTTAGATCAATTTTGGGTGCTATTAGCTTCTGGGATTTTGATTCGATTATTATGGTCAGTGGAAGAAATTTACTCTTCCTTCTGCTGGATCTACGATTATCGTTTGTCAAAGAAAATGGTAAGTTGCTTCCTTATTGCAGGTTGATATTTAATTTTGTTATCTGTGGCTATGGTTTTGAAGAAGTTCGTTGCAACATGTGGAATAAAAATCTAAAAAGCCACCGTCGTTGCTCTTTACATTAGAGATATAATTCCTTCATGTGTAGTTAGCTTGAGACGCTTGCTCATGTTTGGTTTGTTTATTTAGAATCGGGTGAGCTTTCTTTGCCTAACTGAGTGTGGCTTGCCGAGGCCCATATCTTGTCAGGGTAGCCATTTGGTTGCAGCCATGATGGGAATCGGGTACTACTTCTGTTGTGGCTGGAACGAAAGTGTTGGTGTCGTTGGACATAAGAGGCTATGATGGATTTGCATTGGTTTCATCAAAGCCGCGAACCTCTTCACCTTGGCGGGGCAAACATTAGGTTTGCAGCCATGGCGGATGTGTCCGGTTTTCGAGATTACTAATCAATCTGAGCCTCTTATAGTGTGGCGAAAACAAACGCTATTATATACATGAATTTGAACCTTCTCCGTTTCTATAGGCGATGGTGATAACATAACAACCGATGTGTATACATTTCGTTAGCCCGTATCTTGGCGGCCCAGTCACATAACGACGGTGGCTATTTAATATTTGCTTTGCTGATGGTCGGTTGCTATAACAACTTTCGATTAGATCATGGTCGGCTTTTGGGACGTCTTTTGCATGTTCTGGGCCTTTCGCCAGTAGACACGATATATGAGCGGCCTGTTGTCTCTACCTATACGTTTTAAATGGGACGTTTCAGTTTCGTTCTAGAATAATTTGTGCTACGTTTCTTTACACGAGAGGAAAGTTGGTAGGCGGTACATATCTCAGATTTTCTTTAGGTTTTTGCTATATGTTTATGCTTTTGTTACTTTTCGTCAGGGTTTTGTGTACAATTTTCTTGCAATACGTAGCTTTCAGTGTCGTAGAACTGATGTGGATGTTGTTGTGTATGACTCAAATGTTTATGTTGTCTTTGTTAATACAAATAAACCGTAAAAACGTTTATTAATATTTTGCGATCTCTTTGTGTTTTGTTGATAACAAATATAATGTTATCTTAAGTACAATTATAAGGATACATGTTATTTTTGTAAAGCATTTACATATAGCCATTTAAATACAAAAATGTTGTAATTAATCATTTGTTGTAATAGTTTATTAGGATGGGTAAAAACCACAACCCATGGATCATATCCATAACCCATTGACCCATACCCATTTGACTAGATACAATGTATTCATTTGATACATTGAATCTAAAGGAATACCCATGGACCAACCCATAACCCATGACCCATAACCAAAAAAACCCATGGGCAAAGGGGAGCGTCCCACGGATCCTTAGGTTTACACTAGACGGATCCCTTGTGGGAGGGATCCGTGGGATCCGGGGAACAGTGGCAGAATTTGCCTATAAATAGAGAGCCATTTCTTCATTCTAACTCACCCCTCTTCTTACTAATTCTATCATATACTCTCATTCTCTTCTAACAAAAGATCACTTGATCTAGAGGTACTTTCTTCTTTATTTCTTTAGTGATTCTCATATAGGTCCTTCTCTAAGGCGAGATCACGAGCATTCTACAAGTCATCCAAGCAAGGGGTCCTTGATTGATTTGTTCCTCCGCAATATTTATGTAGCAAAGATCTTGTATTTGATATTTCACATATTTGTTGTGTAATAGTCGTGTTGGTTTGGTCCACCGTGTTACGGACTCGGTATTTAGCTTTGTACCGGAAAAAGGTGTAAGCGACGTTGTGAAGGCTTCTCCGCCAAGTTGTAGGAGTTTGTTGACATAGTGCTTGAACTCTCGAGTAGGTGACTCGGGGAGTGGAGTAGGGCAAGAAAGGTGTCCTTGTAGCCGAACCACTATAAATCGGTTGTGTCATTTCAATCCCTTTGCTTTACTTTATTTACTTACTTTATCATTAGATCTATACTTTCTCAACATCCATACGATCTCACATATGATCGAATCTAAAGTTTTTGAAACTAACTTAAAATCGGCAAAACTATTCAACCCCCCTTCTAGTTTTCCACAATTGGCATCAAGAGCTAAGTTTATAAAAGTTTTAAAGTAAACCGTATTTTAAAAACTTTTCGATCACTATGGGTTCTGGAAATTACAAGGAAGGGCAATCTATGCAACGACCACCACTACTTGAAACTAATGGTTTTATATATTGGAAAAATAGATTCGAAACATATGTGAAGTCTAAAGATATTGATCTTTGGTACATTATTGTTGAAGGCGATTTTGAGGCTACCTCAAAAGATGATAAAGGAAATTTAGTTAACATACCTCATGATAAACTAAATGATGAAATGAAGAAAAAGATTTCTAAAAATAGTGAAGCTAAAATGGTTTTATATAATGCTTTACCCAAAAAGGAATTCGAAAGAATTTCTATGCTTAAAACCTCTAAAGAAATTTGGAATTCTTTAGTTGTAACTCATCAAGGTAATCAACAAGTTAAAAATAATAAAATTGATTTATTTTTTTCAACAATATGAATAATTTTCAATATCGGATGAGGAAACTATAGATCATTCATTTGCTAATTTCAATACTATTATTACATCTTTACAAGAACTTGATGAATCCTTTTCTAGCCGTAACCATGTTAGGAGATATCTAAGGGCACTTCCATCCAAGTGGAGATCCAAGGTGACGGCGATCGAAGAGTCAAAAGATTTGACAATCCTCACCCTTGATGAACTCATAGGCAACTTAAAATTCTACGAGCTTGTCCTTGCTAAAGACTCCGAAGCCTCAAAGGTGAAAGAGAAACACAAATCTCTTGCCTTTAAAGCCAAAAAGGCTTCAAGCGATGAAGAGAACTCCTATTCGAATAGTGACGACGAGGAGTACGCTATGGCGGTAAGGGACTTTAAAAAGTTCTTTAGAAGGAAGGGAAGATACGTCAAACAACCGTATGACGATAAGAAAGGCTTCCGGAAAAGCAAAGAGGACGAGAAGCCAAAAGATGACCATACTTGCTTTAAATGTGGGGACCCAAACCACTTTATTAGTAAGTGTCCCAAACGGGATGATCAAAAGGCGTTCGTGAGCGGCACGTGGGGAATGAGCGACGAGGAGGACGAAGAAATTTATCTCATGGCAAATGACGAGGTGTGCTTAAAGGTCGACCTAGACCCGGATGAATGGGTCAAGGATAGCGGGTGCACGAGGCACATGACCGGCAATAAAGATCTATTCTCCACATATGAATCCTTCAATGGAGGTAATGTGGTGTTTGGAAATAGAAAAAGTAAAATCATCGGTAAAGGTACGATTTCTAACAAATCTCTAACCATTAACGATGTGTCACGTAGAAAACCTAAACTTTAACCTCTTAAGTATAGGACAAATATGTGATAAAAAGTGCAATGTACTTTTTACCGAAACCGGTAGTAAGATATTAAAAAATGGCATAACCATAGGAAGAGGAATTAGGAAACATGGAGTCTATGTCATTAAAATCGGTAATGAACCTAAAGACAAACTATGTCTTACCTCTATGGATGATACTTCGACCTTATGGCATCGAAGATTGGGTCACGCCAACATGCGACTTCTTCAATCGCTATCATCCAAAGATCTAGTAAGAGATCTACCTAAGTTAAAATATGAACATCACTTTTGTGATGCTTGTAATGTAGGAAAACAAGTTCATTCTAGTCATAAAGCTAAAAACATGGTGTCTACAACTAAGTGTCTAGAATTACTACATATGGATTTATTTGGTCCATCCGCTATCCAAAGTTATGGAGGCAACTACTAAACTTTGGTCATAGTGGATGATTACTCTAGGTATACATGGACAAAATTCTTAAAGAACAAAACGGAAACGTTTAATTATTTTGAAATATTAAGCAAGAAAATCCAGAGACAACTAGGAAGTCCTATAGTGTCTATTAGAACGGATCATGGTAGGGAATTCGATAATGAAGTGCAATTCGGAGCTTTTTGTGACGCTAATGGTATTACTCACAACTTCTCGGCTCCGCGCACTCCACAATCGAATGGGGTAGTTGAAAGAAAGAATAGAACCCTACAAGAAATGAGTCGAACCATGCTTAATGAGCAATCCATACCTCAAAAGTTTTGGCGCAATGCCGTTGATAATTCAACGTACATACTCAATCGAGTCTTAATTAGACCAATCTTAGGTAAAACTCCATACGAGTTACTCCGAGGCAAAAAGCCTACGTTAAATCACTTTAGAGTCTTTGGTTGCAAATGTTTTATTCTTAACACTAAAGATTACCTTACAAAATTTTATCCTAAATCAACCGAAGGTATCTTTCTAGGTTACTCTCCAAATAGCAAAGCTTACGTCATATTAAACAAAGAAACAATGAAAAAGTCATTAAATATAAAATTTGATGAAAGTCCACCCAAACCCTCTCCACCTCTTGTCGATGACGAGATTGTAGAAAGTGAAGCTATAGTAATAAAGAAAAAGATAAATGAAGAAGAAGAACCCTTAAATGATGAAGTCATTAATATTAAAGAGTCCAAAGATCACCCTGTAGATAAAGTCATAGGAAAGCTAAACGAAAGAACATTAAGGTCTCAAGTTCAAAACCAAAGTAGCTTATTTTGTTTTGTTTCAACCATAGAACCTAAGAATACACAAGAAGCCATAAAAGATAAAAGTTGGGTAATGGCTATGCAAGAAGAATTAAATCAATTTATTTCTAATGATGTTTGGACACTTGTCCCTCCACCTAGTAATCAAACCATAATAGGAACCAAATAGGTTTATAAAAACAAATTAGATGCAAACGGAGTAGTGTCTAGAAACAAGGCTAGACTCGTTGCCCAAGGGTATAACCAACAAGAAGGAATAGACTTTGATGAGACCTATGCCCCCGTGGCTAGATTAGAGTCTATAAGAATACTTCTTGCGTATGCTTGTGCTAATGATCTAAAGCTTTATCAAATGGATGTCAAAAGTGCTTTTCTAAATGGTTTTATAAATGAAGAAGTATATGTAGCTCAACCTTCGGGCTTCATCGATTTTGAAAAACCTAAACATGTGTATAAGTTAAAGAAAACCCTTTACGGTCTTAAACAAGCTCCAAAAGGTTGGTATGATAGACTCAAGTCATTTTTAATTAAACACAACTATACCATGGGGTTAGTTGACAACACAATTTTTACTAAGAAAAGAGAGTCACATATAATCATAGTTCAAATATATGTAGATGATATTATATTCGGATCCACTTGTCAAGACATGTGTGATGATTTCTCTAAAATCATGCATGACGAGTTCGAGATGAGTATGATGAGAGAACTTAGTTTCTTTCTTGGTCTACAAATCAAACAAGTAGAAGATGGTATCTTCTTTAATCAATCTAAATACATAAAGGAGATGTTAAAGAAATTCGGTCTAGAAGAGTCGAAACCAATTAGGACACCGATGTCATCCGACACCAAACTCACAAAAGATGAAGATGGCGAATCCGTCGATAATACTAAATATCATGGCATGATAGGTAGTCTTCTCTACCTCACGGCAAGTAGGCCGGATATCATGTTTAGTGTTTGCTTATGTGCTAGGTTTCAAGAAGACCCTAAAACATCACACCTAGAAGCCGTAAAAAGAATATTTAGATATATTAAGGGTACAACACAATTAGGATTATGGTATCCTAAGGGCACGGGAGTAGAAACAATTGTATATGCAGATTCTGACCATGCAGGTGATTATGTTGACTGAAAAAGTACAAGTGGGGTATGTACTTTTATGGGATGTTGTTTAACATCTTGGTTTTCAAAGAAACAAACGACATTAGCAATATCAACAACCGAAGCCGAATACGTCTCCGCCGGCAAAGCATGCCAACAAGCACTATGGATGAAACAAGCGTTAGTCGACTACGACATTCATCTAAGTGACATAGCAATTCTCTATTGAGAAAGTAGCATCCGAAGACAACATAGCCGACGTCCTCACCAAACCGTTGAAAGGGGAACAATTCAACCTACTTCGTCTTGGTCTTGGTCTCATGGAACAAACGTCGTAAATTATTATTTTTCTCTACAAGGTATGTAAACACTAGCATTCTTCTTTCTGAGTCTAGGATCTCTATTTCATGCACAACTCACAAACAATACGGGAATTTTCAAAACCCAAGATAAGTTTTTCACTTATAACTCATATTTTTTTTCTTTCAAGGAATAAAACGATTTTTATTCACAAATGGAAACTTCTTTTGAAATGTTTTCTAAAAATGATACTTCTTCCCGTATCAAATTCACAAAAGCAAATTTCTCACGATTAGGACAAATCACTTTTTCATTATTAATACATTATTAATACAAAGTAAAAACCCGTTTTTCATTGCATCTCATGTCTTTTGAATGCTAAAGGGGATACATAACTAATATGTGTTTTCGGGTACATTCATTTAAGCCACAATGAATTAGGAGCATTGGTAGCACTGACTTACGTACTCAAGTACTAAATATGTGTTTTCGAGTTATCTCATATAATAGTATGCTTTTTCACTTCTAGTTTATTTTTCTTTTCTTCTTAGGAGTCGAGATAACCACAACTCTAAATGGTTTGCATATAGGCACACACTAGGCAAAAATGTTTCCAAAAGGAAAATTTTGTGCTGCCTGAATCACCAGACCCACGGATCCCAGCTTTCATGCTGGACGGATCCCTCAAGGGAAGGATCCATGGGATCCGTGAGACAGAAGCTTGTTTAACTTCTATTTTTCTCATTTTCTTTTGGAGTATGTGATTTAATGCTTGTTTTCTCATGATCACATGCCTTAAATTCATATCTAATCATTAGATTTTAATCCATATTTTGGGTCAAGCATTCATTGCAATGCACATTTTTTTTCTATCAGTAAGGATTCCCAACATTGTTTGCTATTCATCTCATCTTCACAAACAAACAACACCATGTCATTCACAAGCTCTTACAACTTAGATGAATCACCTAGTACAAACAATCCTCTTCATGAAACCCAAACTTTTGTACTCCCACCTTCCAAAATACCACAATCAAACTCTAGGATATCCGCACGGATTAGCATCCGATCTTGTTGCTTAGCAAAACCATTATCAAATGGGTCATCACCATCACATAACTCACCACAAGATGCTTCCATTATAGCACCTCCTTCATCACCAACGAGTACACCAACTTCATCACCAAATCACTCATCACCTAAAGTCACTCTTTTGGAACTCCTTACGACTCCAACAAGATCTCAACAACCAAAACAAAAAGAAATAGCCTTTTTAACACCTCCCACTTCTCCAAACACAATATTCAATGATCTTGAAACATCACCACCCTTAGCTCCCATTAAACTACAAGAACATCTAGGTTCTTTTCCACCACCACTTCCAACCATTCCGGACTTTGATCCGTATTTTCCTATTTTTCCACCACATATTCCGCAACTCACAAATCAAAACAACCCGGAAGACTTCTGCACTCATTATCCACATCACTTACATTGTGAACATTGCCAATCCACTAGGGAAATTGCAATAGAAGTTAGGGAAGAAATGCGATTCATACTCAACCTCATCCTTGATCGCATCAATACCATTACTCATTCAAACCTCCATCCATAACCTTATGCAAGCATGGAAGGAATCATTATTATTATTTTTTATTTTTAGTACTTTTTCTTTTAAGTCATTTTCAAGAACAAGTCTTGTTCTTATTTTTACATGCTTGTATGTGGCATAAATACCACCACACTTTGTTGTTTTATTACAAGGCCCTGTTTACATACCTTGGCTCCCAATCTTGATTCTCGTCAATCACAAGATTATTTAAGCATGTTACTAACCTTTTTCTTTGTAGGATTTTTTTTTCACTTGACGCCCCAAACCAGGGGGAGCTACCGTCAAGGGGGAGTAAGCGATACGTGGACTAATTTTTCCACACTTTTATTTCTTCGAAGGGTTAACTTTTTGTTTCGACAAAAAGGGGGAGAAGAAGTAAAACTTAGGGGCTTTCAAAACATACATCTATTCTTAAGTTTTACTCATCATAACATTATGTTTTGTCATCAACAAAAAGGGGGAGATTGTTAATACAAATAAACCGTAAAAACGTTTATTAATATTTTGCGATCTCTTTGTGTTTTGTTGATAACAAATATAATGTTATCTTAAGTACAATTATAAGGATACATGTTATTTTTGTAAAGCATTTACATATAGCCATTTAAATACAAAAATGTTGTAATTAATCATTTGTTGTAATAGTTTATTAGGATGGGTAAAAACCACAACCCATGGATCATATCCATAACCCATTGACCCATACCCATTTGACTAGATACACTGTATTCATTAGATACATTGAATCTAAAGGAATACCCATGGACTAACCCATAACCCATGACCCATAACCAAAAAAACCCATGGGCAAAGAGGAGCGTCCCACGGATCCCTAGGTTTACACTAGACGGATCCCTTGTGGGAGGGATCCGTGGGATCCGGGGAACAGTGGCAGAATTTGCCTATAAATAGAGAGCCATTTCTTCATTCAAACTCACCCCTCTTCTTACTAATTCTCTCATATACTCTCATTCTCTTCTAACAAAAGATCACTTGATCTAGAGAGTACTTCCTTCTTTCTTTCTTTAGTGATTCTCATATAGGTCCTTCTCTAAGGCGAGATCACGAGCATTCTACAAGTCATCCAAGCAAGGGGTCCTTGATTGATTTGTTCCTCCGCAAGATTTCTGTAGCAAAGATCTTGTATTTGATATTTCACATATTTGTTGTGTAATAGTCGTATTGGTTTGGTCCACCGTGTTACGGACTCGGTATTTAGCTTTGTACCGGAAAAAGGTGTAAGCAACGTTGTGAAGGCTTCTCCGCCAAGTTGTAGGACTTTGTTGACATAGTGCTTGAACTCTCGAGTAGGTGACTCGGGGAGTGGATTAGGGCAAGGAAGGTGTCCTTGTAGCCGAACCACTATAAATCGGTTGTGTCATTTCTATCCCTTTGCTTTACTTTATTTACTTGCTTTATCATTAGATCTATACTTTCTCAACATCCATACGATCTCACATATTATCGAATCTAAAGTTTTTGAAACTAACTTAAAATCGGCAAAACTATTCAACCCCCCTTCTAGTTTTCCACAGTCTTTATTTAGGTTGCATGTCGAGATCTAAAGAGCATCGACGGTGGCATTTAAAAAAAGAGCATCTGTGTTGTTGTTTTATTTCTGGGCCGCTCGGCTTGCAGCCTCTATTCCCATATCATGCTGGCCCATTGAATTAGTGGCACATTTCAGTTTCATTCCATCTGGAACATACTACCGCTTGCTTATCTTCTCATCTGAGCTTTTTCTGCTCCGCCTTATTGGATTGCTGCAACTGTTACATGTGAGCACTATGTCTTAGAAATTGTATTCAAATACCACCGTCGTTGCTCTTTACCTTATTTATTGTACAATGGTATTGAGTGTCATAGGTTTCGATTAAAAATGAACTCAGTAACATGTTGGCGAGGCAGCTAACTAAGCTTGCAGCCACTGTTACATGTGAGGAATTTAGAAATATATGATGTACTAAGGGGCAGTGATGATTACATGTTTTCTGAATAAAATGAAGTGGGTCATTGGAGGTTCAATACGTAACTTAGCATGGCAATAATCGGGCGGCATGTAGTTATCATTATGGAACCGTGTTTTTTGCAGCCATGGCGAAATTCGGATTTCTTTTACCCTCTCGCATTGAAGAATCTGAGCCTAATTACTTATTTTATTCAAATTTGGTTTAAACTTATCGCTTTATACATTTTTAATATGTGTAGATAAACATGTATATATAACGTACTGGCCTGTCATGATCGTTATTGGTTTTGTTACGTGGCTTAAACGTACCGTTTTTAAATACTTTGCCGGAACTTCTAATGGAACTTCTATAAATATTGGCCATGGTAAAAATATAGTAGCCATTGTGGACACTTTTCTGGACAAACATGCTTTAATTTCTTTTGCCGTTATCGCTTTCTCAAAATATCAATATGAAAAAGAGTTGTTTTTAATGAAGAGTGGGGTTTCTGTTGGTTTGCATACGTTAGAACAAACTGCCGCAAAAGTCTTAGGCTGCGATCTGATCTCAGTCTTGCATTTCTTTGGCATCCACTATTCCTGATCAGTATTCGGCACATGGATGTTGTGACCAGTATTCGGCCACGAAAAACTAATCCTACTACTGATGTACTGGGATTGCTTTTTCTTGGTTGAATACTGATCACCGCTTATGGTTTCCATAATGCATCCACCACAAGGTTTGATATTTCATACAAGATTTCAACCTTTACGAATACAGGTATTTATTTTCAATTTCAATTTCATTGTTCTTCTTAATATTCTCAGTAGTTTCGTAGCGAGTATGTTTGCTGCAGCTTTGATGGGATGCGTTTTGAGATGTTGAGAAGGTTGCCTGGTATCGCTATTGTATACGCATATCTGAGCCTCATTTGGCGTCAACATCCACGTGTTTCTGTGACCTACGACGTGTTAGCGAAAGTGTGGATTACGTCCTAAACAAACGTGCGTTCGCACAATATTTGGTGTGTGTATTTAAGAGGTATGTATTGCTATTACTTTATGCTACATCGGGAAGCATGAATAATGAACATAAAAGGTTTCCCGCCAAATAATGTTGGCTGACAACAAATGTCTATGTATCGCTATATCGATAGGTTCTAATTCTAATACTGCAATAAGACTACTTGGAATGCCAATATTCTCATATTGTGTATACGCTTATATGACCTTTCACGATCATAGGTTACTGCATTGCCGTAAGCAGGGAGTGATTGCAATTGCCAATACGTTTGTAGTCGGTAGGAGTAGAATCTTACCCAACTGAATTGTCGTGTCACTGATTGGGATCTTTCCACCTGGTAGAATATTGCAAGCTTCATTTGCTAATATTGATATGAGATGTTTAAGATATTGCCCTGTTCTAATTTACCCCTCGAAACCCTTTCGTCCCCACAACGGTCTAGCAATACGTCTGGTGCAGACCTTTGCACAACAACCGTTGAAATTGCAAACGGAATTCAATGGGGCGAGTAGACGGGTATCGCTATCCTGAACATCGCGTCTCAACATTAGTGACTGACGCTTGAAATGTACTCCCGAGTGGAAAGAGCCCAGTCGATGACGCAACAATATTCAGGTACGAAAGCAAAAAAACCTTTGGGCAGTACAACCTGTGCGGGTGCATGTTTCAAGAACTCGGTCATGTTTTTGACGTACGTTGCCGTCTACGTATTGCTATATCAGTAAGTTCTAATCCTAATACTGCAACGATACTATTTGGAATGGCAATATTCTCATATTTTGTATACGCTTATATTGGCCTTCAGTATCATAGGTTACTGCATTCCCGTAAGTAAGGAGTGATTAGAATTGTTCATACGTTTACAGTCTGTAGGAGTAGAATCTTATCCAACTGGATAGTCGTGTCATCGATTGGAATCTTTCCACCCGGTAGAATATTACAGGCTTCATTTGCTTATATTGAAATGAGATGTTTAAGATACCGGCCTGTTCTGATCTTCCGCTCGAATTCCTTTCGTTCTCACAGCGGTCTAGCAATACGTCTGGTACAGAAAGATCTAGTGTTTAAACATCAAGCATAAAGATCTAGTGATTTTTGTCAACTTTTTCACGTTTTAACTTTAGCTGGGTTCTACTTAAAACACACTCCATATCTATCATATCAAAGATCCACAATCAAGTTTCACAACACACATTATTAACTTCAAACATCATTAACATGGCTTCACAAAAGGACACTGTCAATGGTGGTTCTGAGAATCGTCCTCCTATGCTCTATATATCGGTGGTTATATCCAATGGTCAAGTCGTCTCATGCGTTATGTAGATGAAAAACCCAATGGATACCTTATCATTGACTCTATTCTCAAAGGATTGCAGATTTGAGTGCAGATTAGCTTGCATGGTACAGGGCAGACAAGTCAGCAAGAAATGTCATCTTGCTAGGGGGTACCTGATGAAATATACTCTACCAGATATGGACTCGCTATAGGTTCTAGCTTTATTTGGCTCGTGAAGTTTCTTATGATAGCTTGCTATCCGATTGCTTATCCTATTTTAATTCAAAGGGAATTATCGCCGTCTATAAGATACTGTAAAAGATAACCATCGAACATACAAAAGGGTCTTGATTATAACGAGTGTAAATTAGTTGAGTTTATCTGGTTCTAATGTACACCCGCAACAGATCAAATAGAATACATAATCACAGTTTTGATACATAAGGGTAAATTAGTACGTAATTAATCTACTATTAGTGGTACACTATATTAGACAATGAGTTTAAACTTCACATCAAAATAGTTACAAGTAAGTTGCTGATGATTTACATATTTGTTTAAAAAATGATGAACAAGCAGGCACATTAGTGACTTGCTAATACAAATCTGGCTTGACAACAAGAGGTTTGTAAGAACTTTTATTTATAGTAACTTGCTTCTCCTCTCCTCCTGGTAACTCTGCAGCCAGTTTCGATAAGGTTTGCACCATGAACCGGACCTCAAACATGGATCATCCTTCACACACGATCTAAGAAGATATGGTAGATACAAGTAGCAGTTCTCTTCATCAATAACCGGAAGAACAACCAATGCTGAAGAGCCCGGATGCATTCCTCTAACGATGCCACCATAATCAGTCTTGATCTTACGGCATAAAAGCAAGACAGAGACCTAAAGTGCCATTCTCCCCTGTAATTAGAAAAAGAACAATAGGATTATCAAAAGAGTAAAATCACGGATCAAATACTTGAAAGTAATGAGAAACTCTCTTTAAAGTTGTCTGAAAAGCATAGTGTTAGGAAATATACATATTCAGCCCGTTAAAGGAAAAAGAGCATGCAAATATCTCAATCGAACTATTGAATAATATCTAAACATGTAAAAAAAACCCCCTTTTTTTGCTGCTTATAACAGAAATGCGGAAAAAGAGCACTTAGTATTGCAAGAAAGGAATTTGCATTTGCATTTCTCCAAACTTGTCCTAAACTGCTTATTCTTGGCTTCTTGCAAACTATAGCCAGTATGAAAATCACATGTTTTGACAAGAGATTGCAGCAAATAGAAATAAGTTTAAGTCTTACAGATGGAATCAAGAGTTTGAACAAGGCAAAGTAGGACTTCATACAATCAAGAGTTTGAACAAGGCTCCTAAATATTATATCTCTCCTAATGTCGAATCAAGTCCTACTTTGCTGATTGTAACAGAAATTCCAAGTTTAGCAGCAGCCTTCATAACCTATTCAGACATGATACATGCTAAATAATATGGGAAACTGGAAAAGAGTTGTAAAAGTACATGTGATCTACATAAACAGGTATCCATATTAATGATGTTATAAACAACAAATCTTTCTTTTGTTTCGCTTGAAGATGGATGTAAGTGCAGATAGACGATAACTAGCAAAGTTTTAAGAAACTGTGATCTACATTATAAAAAATATATATTCTCTCATCTTTTCTGCTGTCTTATGGGAAAGCCGCAACTGTGGCATTAAACCATCAATTTAATGGTATAAGTAAGTGGAAATGGCATTCTACAATGTGAACCTCGATACATATTGCAATCCCATTATGTCAGATATCTAACTTCAACAAAAGGATGCATATAAAAGGTTTTGTTTATTGCCATAATTTTCATGACTAAATAATCAGCAAAATTCGTTATGTAATTAATGAGTAGGGATTAGCGGGTAAGGTGAAAAAGGCGGCACAAGCTGAAAATGGAAAGAGAAAAGATGCTGATGTTGAAAATGCAAATATCAGAGGTAATCCAATAATGTACTTCATATTTACTAATTGTAGCAATTAATAGATGTCTTCCAATTTGTATTATATGAAGGTGGGGAGGCAACATATGATGACTTTGTTTCTAACAAGCAAACAAAGGTGCCTAAAGTGAATAAGGGAAATAATGACACTGCACCCGTAAAAGAAGGTGACATGTAAAAAGGATACATTCACGAAATCTGCCGACCAACTTGTTTTGAGTAATAAGCCAACTGCCACATAGACAAAAACAAGCTTTAAGAGATATAGGATTTGGGGATCTGATTATGTTTAAAATAAAGGACATACCAATGCGGTTAGCGTACTGGTTGCAAGATAGGTTTGATGAAGAAACTTCTTGTTTAAATGTAAATGGTAAGAGGGTAGAAATTACACATGAGGTGGTTAGGGATGTACTAGGTGTACAAATGGGAGAAGTACATGTAGATGCCCATGATGAATCAGATTTTAGGAACCCTTGAACACGACAATGAAAAGGACAATTTGATAAGGGTGTGAAAATTAAAGTCACTACAATACTAGACTTGCAAATGTACTCCTAACAAACAGACAAGGCGGATGGATGTTCAAAATAAACTTTGTGATTTTTTTCAACTATATGGGAGTTGAATAAAAATAATACTGCAAATTTGAAATTCCTACCATGTATCAATAGTGAAGCGGACATACTTAAATTGGATTGGCGCACGTACATCATTGATTGCTTGATCAAAACAAAGAAATCATGGAATCAAAACTCACATTACAATGGTCTTGTTATTTTGCTACTGTTATGACACTTGTTTTATTGGCACCATGTATTTTTTTTACTACATAAATTTTTGAGTTCTATAATTAACAGATAAACTAGAAGGGTACCCGCGCAATGCGGCGGCGGGTACCATGTGACTATATTTTGCGGCGAATAAATATTATTCGGTTACATGTTTTTTCTAAAAATAATTGTACAAATGAATGAATTGGTGTGTGTTGCTACAATGTTTTGAATTTGTGATGTTAAAATGTTGTGTATTTAATTTCTATGAAGATAGCTGAATATTAAAGCTATGTATTGAATTAACAACAAAATTAATACAATTAATAGCAAAATTAATACAGTTTTTGTAGTCTAACTTATTTTGAAATGTGAGATTTCCTTTTATAGTAAGTGTGTAGGCTTATTTTTTTAAGACTTACTTTTATAAAAAGTTGTAAATACATTATAAGGTAGTATAAATGGTCTTTGTGTGTTTATTTGTTTTGGGGGTTTTATAACCCGTGTCTTAATTATGATGTATAATGGGCTGTTAGAAGTATGGTTTAAATGTCTTAAATGACATGTTACAAGAATTTATATTAAATGAATGTTACAAAATAATGGATTATATATATTAAATAGGCCATTTAAAAACAATGGATTATTAAAGTCTATGAAATGAAGGACATTTAATTTTGATGTTTAATGTAATTTATATGTACATATACAATTCTTTCTTATTAAAGAAATGTTTTTGGTCTTATTTTTTTAAGACTTCTTTATTTAGAAAGTCCCAAATATTTTATATAGGAGTATAGATTTGTATCACAAGTTCTATATGTGAATTCATTTACGCCTATAAAGGTTTGGACTTCAAAGTCACTGAATAAATTAGAAGCAAACATGTTCTCTAATGATGACTGGGGTGGTACGGCTGTAAGTGAAGAATCAGAAGACGGTAATTGATCTGTATTTCTATCTATCTCAATTATAATTGTCAAATTCCTAACTATGTATTAATTTTTTTGTTATGTAGGGTATGAAAGAGTATGTAGCTGTATATCTTAAAAAAGGCGGGTGAACTTGCCTTTTAGATGAAGGACTTACAAATAACCCGACTAATTCTGGTTTTATAGAGTTGAAGGTACTGAGGGATCAAATGTTTGCAACTCGTACTTACTCTCAGCAACCAAGAACAAAATAATGAAATACACCGGAAAATGGTGGAAACCAACAAGATAATGTATTCCCATTTACTCAAGTGTATGGGAAGAATTTCATAGGACGAATGAAAAAATTCCACCGAGTCTTGTTGGATGGTCTACGCAATTATGTGTCACAAGAACCGGCAAATGTTGATGAGTTTAGAGCGGCAGATCATACAATAGGGTGCGTCAAAAAGACTGCAATACATCAAACAATCTATCAAGAATTTCATAGGACGAATGAAAAAATTCCACCGAGGCTAGATTTTGATGAGACTGAAGATTTTGATCTGAATGTTACTCAACCACCTGCTGTACAAGAGAAAGTTGTTGGCAATTCAGACGATGACAAAGATATGAAAGAAGTCCAAGGCTTGTTGGATGGTCTACGCAATTATGTGTCACAAGAACCGGCAAATGTTGATGAGTTTAGAACGGGAGATCATTCAATAGGGGTGCGTCAAAAAGACTGCAATACATCAAACAATCTATTAAGACAGTTGTACCTGCATATTAGAACTTCAACCTCTAAATGTATTGCAACAAATCCTTCACCATGGTAGGGCCAAACGTCGTACGATACTTCCCGAAATATTACGGTCCCCATATGTTGTTAGAGAAGTGTCATTGGTATGTGGCATCTCACCGCACGAGAAAAGAGCAGCTGATTGCTTGTTGAGTGCGAGATTTACAGAAAGGTAAGTTTCATCATTACCTTTAGATGCATAATTAAGGAATGTATTGATGACTATTTAACAGTGATATTGTGTTCAAGACCAAATATGTTGACGGACAAAGGAGCGTGCTCAAAAGTTTGTACCCGCCTACCCGGGGATAGATATAGCAAGTGGGGCTATTGACATGTTCACACATGTTATAAACCATGCGCAAAGAAATCCAGAAATAAGTAAACAATGACAAGACTTTTGTGCTACATGGCCATGATGGTAAGTTTAGTGTGTCTAAATTTGGTTAATTCATTATAGTCTAGTAGCACAACTTCAAATGTACATGAACACAGAGAAGTGAGATGGTTAGCTAGGACGAGAAGGCATCAGAAAAGATCAATGAAAACATGGAGTGTATTACGAAGTAGCTTATATAAGACCCTTCATGGCGTAGAGACGGTAAGTATCACTATGTAATAGTCTAGTATAAAGCACATGATACAAAACGTAAGAGTGTTCATCGTGACAAGTTTTTTCTTTCCGGTCATTAAAGGGCGTCATTTCTTTCTCATATGCATGAATCTGAAAGATCATGAAGTTCAAATATTTGATAACATATTTTCAACAAGTGATGATGTACGTGAAAGATATGGTGCACTGGTACAGTGGTACGTTCTTATAAACAATGTTTCATTATAAAAATTCTTTTATATTTCTTTAATGAATTTTGGTTTGTTCGAAGATTATATGTTGCACGAGAATAATACAAATTATGCCAAAGTGGTTGATGATGAACAAAGGATAATGACAATGGGATGCATGACGAATAACAACTTTGTAGATTGTGGGGTATTCATGATGCGCCACATGGAAACATACAAAGGTGAAGGTAATGTGGACTGTTGTGGCTTAGTAGAGAGAAGGAACAAATTAGAGAACTAACGGACTTGTGCTATAAGTACGCTGCAAAGATACTTATGCCAAATTGCAACTAGGTAAAGAATGAGTTTACTTTGTAGATTATGGGGTATTCATGATGCGCCACATGGAAACATACAAAGGTGAAGGTAATGTGGACTGTTGTGGCTTAGTAGAGAGAAGGAACAAATTAGAGAACTAAGGGACTTGTGCTATAAGTACGCTGCAAAGATACTTATGCCAAACTTCAACTAGGTAAAGAATGAGTTTGAAAAATGCAGGCATTCAAAACATTACCATTAAAAGATACAAAGGTGCCTTTCTTCAAACTCATTTTTTACCTCGTTGCAGTTTGGCATAAGTATCTTTGCAGCATCCTTATAGCGCAAGTCCCTTAGTTCTCTAATTTGTTCCTTACCCTCTCCACTCAAGCCACAACAGTCCATATTACCTTCACCTTTGTAAGTGTCCATGTGGTGCATCACGAATACCCCACAATCTACAAAGTTGTTATTCGTCCTACATCTCATTGTCATTATCCATTCTTTAGCATCAACCACTTTGGCATAATTTGGATTATTCTTGTGCAACATATAATCTTCGAACAAACCAACCTGTTACAAAAGCCCACCATACAAAACAATAAAATTCATTAAAGAAATATAAAAGAAATTTTTTAATGACACGTTGTATACAAGAACGTAATAGTATAGTACGCCAGGCAATGCACCGTATCTTTCACATACACCAACATTTGTTGAAAATATGTTATCAAATATTTGAACTTTATGTTCTTTAAGATTTATTCATGCATATGAGAAAGAAATGACGCCCTTTAATGACCCAAAAAAAAAACCTTGTCACGATGAACCCGGATTACGGTAATTAACTCATTATGTTGTGTTCATGTGCTTTATACCGGATTATTACATAGTGATACTTACCTCTATGCAATGAAGGGTCTTATATAAGCTACTTCTTAATATACTCTCCATGTTTTCATTGAACTTTTCGGATGTCTTCTCGTAATCCCAGCTAACCATCTCACTTGTCCGTGTTCATGTAAATTTGAAGTTGTGCTACTAAACTATATTGAATTAACCAAATTATATAATTTAGACACTAAATTTCCAACTAAACTTACCAGCATAGTCGTGTGGCAGAAAAGTCTTGTTACTGTTTTCTTATTCATGGATTTCTCTGCATGGTTTAGAACATGTGTAAGCATGTCAATAGCCCCACTTCCTATATCTATGCCCGAGTACAAACATTCTAGCACGCTACTTTATCTGTCAACATATTTGGTCTTGGAACACAATATCACTCACTCTCAACATACACTTATTAAATATTCCCTTATTACATTTACTATGCATCTAAAGGCAATGATACACGAAAACTTACGTTTCTGTATATCCCGCACTGAACAAGCAATCCATTGCTCTTTTCACGTGCGGTGAGATGCCACATACCAATGACACTTCTCTAACAACATATGAGGACCGTAAAACTTCCAGAAGTATTGTACGACGTTTGGCCCTACCATTGTGAAGGATTGCTTGCAATAAATTTAGAGGTTGAGGTTCTAAATTTGCAGGTACAATTGCCTTGTTTTTATTTTTAAAGCTCATTCCCAAACCTTGATAGATTGTTTGATGTATTGCAATCTTTTTGACGCACCCCTATTGTATGATCTCGCGTTCTAAACTCATTAACATTTGCCGGTTCTTGTTACACATAATTGGGTAGACCATCCAACAAGCCTTGGACTTCTTTCATATCTTTGTCATCGTCTTAACTCCCAAGAACTTTCCCTTTCCCTTGTGTAGTAGGTGGTTAAGTAACATTCAAATTAAAATCTTCAATCTCATCAAAATCTAGCCTCGTAGAAATTTGTTCATTTGTCCTATGAAATTCTCCCCACACTCTATCTAATAAGGCTACAAATTCCGCAAGCGTTCCATACGCTTGAGTAAATGGTATTACATTATTGTGTTTGTTTCCACCATTTTTCCAGTGTACGGAAGCTAAAGTATGTTTCATCATTTTGTTTTGGGTTGTCTCTTGGTTGCTGAGGGTAAGTAAGATTGTAATGTGAGTTCCAGACCATTGTAATGTGAGTTTTGATTCCATGATTTATTTGTTTTGATCAAACACTCAATGATGTACATGCACTAATCCAATTTAAGTTTGTCCACTTCACTATTGATACACTGTAGGAATTTCAAATTTGAAGTATCATTTTTATTCAAATCCCCTATTATGTTTACTCAACTCCCCTATAGTTGAAAAAATAATACGAGAAAGTTTATTTTAAACATCCATCCGCCTATTCTATTTGTCAAGATTACATTTGCAAGTCTAGTTATATAGTGCCTTTTCACACCCTTATCAAATTGTCCTTTCCATTGCCGTGTTAAAGGCTTCCTAAAATCTGATTCATCACAGGCATCTACATGTAATTCTTCCATGTGTACACCTAGTACACCCCTTACCACCTCACGTGTTATTTCTACCCTCTTACCATTTACATTTAAACAAGTTCCTTCATCAAACCTATCTAGCAACAAGTACGCTAACCGCGTTGGTATGTCCTTTATTTTAAACTCAATCAGATCCCCAGATCCACTCAAAACAAGTTGGCTGGCGGATTTCGTGAATGTATCATTTTTACATGTACTTTATGTGTACCTTCTTTTACGGGTGGAGTGTCATTATTTCCCCTATTCACATTCACTTTAGGCACCTTTGTTTGCTTGTTAGAAACAAAGTCATCATATGTTGCCTCTGTTGGTACACCCGTTATAATATAATACAAATTGGAAGACATCTATTAATTGCTACTATTGGTACATATGAAGTAAGTTATTGGATTACCTTTGATATTTGCATTTTCAACATCAGCATATTTTCTCTTTCCTTTTTCAGCTTGTGCCGCCTTTTTCCCCTTACCCGCTACACGTTTAGCATAAAGTACTAATTCATAATAACCATTTCAGTATATATTTATATACATCTTCATCTGTACATGTACTTTACCTATACCTTCTTTTACGGGTGTAGTATCATTATTTCCCATATTCACATTCACTTTAGGCATCTTTGTTTGCTTTTTAGAAACAAAGTCATCAGTGTTGCCTCTCCATCTTCATCTGCCGCATTCTTATCTATTGACACACAATAAAAAATAGGCCTATTAACACATAATACTAATTGGAAGACATCAATTAATGGTTACAGTTAGTACATATGAAATAAATAATCGGATTACCTCTGATAGCATTTTCAACATCAGCATGTTTTCTCTTTCCTTTCTCAGCTTGTACTGCCTTTTTCTCCTTACCCGCTACACGTTTACTAGCTGATACATAAAGCACTTATAAATTACAATCCTTGCTCATTAATTACATAACACACATATAAAGACTTTTGATGTTACATGTCGTAACCATGAATTAGAACTGAATTAAAACAGTATTTACCATTTTCATCTTGTTTATTCTTTACCTTTTCAGCTAGTGCCGCTAATTTCCCCTTACGCACTACACGTTGACTAGCTGATACATGAAGTACTTATAAATTAGAATCCTTATTCAATTTGTCTCTGTTTGAAATATAATGGAAGTTTTTGATGAACGTTCCTGCAGCAAGTTCTGTACAACATTGACACGTTGGTTGTTTTTATATTATTTTTCGTGCATCACACTTTACAAACCTAACTGGATTACTGTTTTAAATACGAGAAACTATCAATAAAAACTACATCTAATTCTCTGTACTAGTTGTATGATCTGCCCGTATAATGCTATGTGGTAGCAAGCCCTTTAACCCATTCCCTTTTCACCAAAGCAAGTAGCTTCTGGTGTTCAGTTATGATGTCTATACAATCCTGTACGACAGGGATAGAAGGGTTCTCTGGTATCTGTTGGAAACTACCAAGAGGAGACCTTGCTGAAAAAAAAAGTAGCAAGATATATGACATCTCTCCATCCCAATACTGTGAAAATCACATGTTTTGACTAGAGATTGCAGCAAATAGAAATAAGTTTAAATCTTACAGATGGAATTAAGAGTTTGAACAAGACTAGTTTGTAACTGAAGAAGGCCTTCTTCATCAATGCAGGCTGCCAAATATTATTTCCCTCCTGCTATCAAACCAATTCCTACTTTGCTGATTGTAATAGAAATTCCAAGTTTAGCAGCAACCTCCATAACCTATGAAATTAGACATGATATATGATAAGTAACATGGGAAAGTGGAAAAGAGTTGTAAAGTAAAAACATGCAGAATTCGTTGTAACAAATCATAACAACCTAACGTGGTTGATGATGACCACCTCAAACTGATTAAAATGCAATGCTTTATGCATGTTTTTTTGTCTCTTAAACATAGCTTACGTTTAGCAAAACCCTTAATTTATGGTAGACATATATTAGTAAATTGATTTTCATGTGATATGAATATATGATATGTGAGACCGGTTCCCATTATTGTGCACTAAAGCAAAAAATCTAAGAACTAACATACATGCATGGATCATCGAATGTTTTAATAGAGATACAGCTCCTTACCAAACGTTTTCATGAAACAAAAGACTAACAGTTACCGCAAGTTTTGCCAAACATATCATTTACGTACTTTCGATAAACGCAATAAACTTGTTAAACAGAGAAAGCTATCAACCTCCTTATTTCTCTGAATCCTCTCAACAAAATTAACAAGTATTCAATCACATTTAACCTAGAAACAAACAACTGATTAATTAATTAAAAATACAAGTTATGATTATACTACCTGATAATGAATGAGATTAGAGATAGGTTCGCCATTAGAGTCATTTCTCTTGATTTTGATCCAACTGTTTTGAATGGTGTTTTGACTGATTATATGGCACGTTTTAGGGGTGTTTGTTTAAGGGGAGCTTATCTGCAACTATAGTCGATCGGATCATTATCAAAACAATAAAAGACGCTCATCATCATTTTTTAAAATGGGACCTAATCTAAATCTAAATATTAAAATATCATCCTAAAATACAAGTTTTCAATGCATGATTTACAATGCAAGTTAAACATGTTTTGGATATATATATGCAAATATGCAAGTTTTGATGAGTATATATCTATATTCAAAATACAAGTTATGAGATGTACAAGATAGTTAATGCATGTTTTGGGTAAATATAATATTATGAGTTGAGATCAATATATATCTTATATTTGTCATAGATCCAATAAATTAATCTTAGCCATCAATTTTTGATCAAAATTAATAAAAATACCATTTTCACCCTTTTTTTTTAAAACAATGTCTTTTGCAAACGATAAATCTTCAAACTACAAAAAATACACCATCGCGACGAGAATTAAATTATCTTTCTAAAAATATGTACTTCTCTATATTTTCGACAAAGTTTTTTTTTTTTTTTCAAAAATTCCGCCCAGATAAATCATATGTGATTTGTAAAAATCATATATGATTTGTGAAAATCATATGTGATTCGATTTTCACAAATCATATATGATTTTTCTAGGCCGGAATTTTGAAAAAAAAAATCGTTAAAAATATATAGAAGTGCATATCTATAGAAAGATAATTTAATTCTCGTCGCGATGATATGTTTTTTTTCGCGTAACGATTAACGGTTTGCGAGATAATTAATTTTTTTAAGGGAAAAGTGTTTCTAAATGTATCCAAGTTACCCTGTTTTACTAAGTTGCGTATCAAAAAATTAATCCTCCTAAACAATGTAATATGTTTACTAATCATACTAACATGTGCATCAATTAAGACTCCCGTCTATTTTTGCTGATGTGGCAAAGTGGAACCGTTATCTTTGTTTTTTCCTTGTTGAGTCATGCCCAAGTGGCAGTCAAAAGGGCGGCATATTAACCCGCCAAAAACACACAATACACGCACAACAATCCCCAAATCACACACCACTTTTCCAGAATCATGAATAAACCCTAATTCCTAACACATTACTGCTAATAACTTTTCCAGAATCATAATTTGAATGCAATTAAAGTATTAAGGTATGTGTTTTTTTAGTTCCAATTTACAAATTATTAATTTATTACAACTACAGTTTAGGGTTTAACCCCAATTTTGTATTTTGTTTCTTTTAGAATGACTATTCCTGGGCCTGATGGTGTAGAGTTGGATGTTCGGTTTGATGGGATTTTCCTGCACGAACCACTAAGGTATGACGGTGGAACAACTACCAACATATATGTTGGTAGGCTTAAATATGAAGAATTTAAGAGCATGGTAGTTGAGAGAACAAATTGTGCCCACATATTTGGTGTATACTATAGAATCCCAGAACATGATCTAGAGAAGGGTTTAGTGAAAGTAGGTAATGACGATGACCTGATTCACATGTATGACCTCTCAAAGTTGCATGGTGGAATAAAGGTATACTTGGAACATTGTGCCATTGATTTGTCACAGTATTTAGCTAAACCTGACCCTAGTGCAACTAGTGATGGAACCTCTAAGAAAATAGGAACACCTGTTAAGAGGCAATGCAATGTGTTTACAGTTGAAGAAATGGAGAGGTGGGCTGAGGAGGATGCTGAACAAGGGAGTGTGGTTCATAAGGGTAAAGGCATAATGGTGGTTGAAAGTGATAAAGATAAAGGTAGTGATGGAGATAGTGATAGAAATAGTGATAGTGACAGTGATGATAGTGATTACTCTCAGAAGTCCATTGATTATCTAAGTGCTGGTGAAGAAGAGGTCATAGAGCTTAGAACTAGGAAAGCAAACAAAAGTAAGAGAAAACCAACACCAATTGCAGATGGTTCTGGTTCTGCAAGGAGTAGTAGGGCTGGAGTTTCAAACAAAAATGAAGTATTGATTGAGCATGATGAGTTCATAGGAGATTTATTGAGAAAGTTGAAGGGTGATGGTGATGATTCTGATTTGCAAGACCCATTTGTTGGTGCTGAAGATGTGGTAGAGAAATATCCTACATATGATCCTAGCACACATTGGAGGTCACAGCTTCCAGAGGTAATGAATCTTATTTTTTATGTTCTTGTAATAGTTTGGTCAAAAGTTTGGCTAATATGTTCATTGATTTGAATTGTTTTCATGTAACAGCTTGGGCAAAAGTTTGAGAGTGCAGCACAATTGAAGGAATGCTTAACATACTATGCTTTGGCCAATGGATATTCAATTTGGTATGAGAGGAGTGCATCAGATAAGGTAATTGCTGTTTGTGGCCAAAGATCACCAAACCTTAAGGATCCTGATTTAGGCAAACAAAGGAAGCAATTCAGGTATCCTTGTGAAATACCTGAAGATGTACCAAAATGTAGTTTCAGATTATATGCTAGGATCAACTCTGAAAAAACATTTCAGATTATATCTTTAAAGTCTGAACATAATTGTGTGAGAAATTTCAAGTTTGGGTCACTAGTGGACTATAAGTGGATAGGAAAACAGTTTGGTGATAAAATTAGAAAGAATCCAGATATAAAGCTAGTAGATATAGCTGATCTTGTAATGAAAAAGTATAAATGTAGTGTCAGTCCTAATCAATGTAAAGCTGCAAAGAATTGGGCATTAAGTGAGTATGAGAAAACTATAGAACAACATTATGGGCTGCTTAGATCATATGGCAAAGAATTACTGGATAGTAACCCAGGGTCCACAGTCAAACTAGGTGTTTCTGTAACAGATGAGAAGACTTATTTTGATAGGTTTTATGTCTGTTTAGCTGCATTAAAAGAAGGTTTCAAAAGTGGGTGTAGAAGGGTGGTTGCATTGGATGGTTGTTTCTTAAAGAGACCTAATCAAGGTGAGATTTTAACTGCCATAGGAAGAGATGGGAACAACCATATTTACCCTATAGCTTGGGCTGTTGTCAATGTAGAAAACAAGGACAATTGGGCTTGGTTTTTAGAACTTCTTGGAGATGACTTAGAAATGCCAACTGGCCAAGGTCTCACACTTATGTCTGACCAACATAAAGGACTCATTGAGGCTGTGAAACAGGTTATGCCTGATGCTGAGCACCGGCAATGTGCTAGGCATATTTATGAAAACTTTAGGAAGCAATTCAGTGGACTAGAGTATAGGAATCTGTTTTGGGCAGCCTGTAAAGCTTCATATCCTCAAAAGTTCAATAAAATTATGGAAAAGATCAAGGCTATAAACCCTCATGCTCACAAGTACTTGATAGAGAAAAACCCAAAGTCATGGTCAAGGGCTTTTTTTGAGTTAGATAGAGGGTGTGAAGCTGTTGAGAATGGTTTCAGTGAGTGCTTTAACTCAGTCTTGGTGAGTGTGAGAAGCAAACCTCTTCTGACTATGTTGGATGCAATTAGAGTAATAGTACTTGAAAGGCTCAACACAATGAGGAAGATTTCTTCAAAATGGAATGATGACATATGTTCATCAATCAAGAAGAGACTGGACATAATGAAGGATGACACAAGGTATGATGCATTCCATTAGTTTCCATTATTTCACTTTTAGTAAACTGTTACTAATTAAATGAAAACTTAAATGAAGGTTTTGGCAAGTGATTCCAGCTGGTGGTGATGCATTTGAAGTTAGATCAGGAAGTGATGCATTCAAGGTTGACATGCAAACTAGAACCTGCAGTTGCAGATTGTGGCAGTTATCTGGGCTGCCATGTGTTCATGCCATATCTTGTATCTTCAAGGTGAATATGGTTCCAGAACAGTTTGTTCCAAATTGGTTTAGGAAAACTCTATACCATGCCACTTATAATAACTTCTTAAAGCCAGTTGGTGGAACTGACTTCTGGCCAGATCAAAGTCAATTCTCAACTGTTCTACCACCAAAACCCATAGTTATGCCAGGAAGGCCAAGGAAGAAGAGGATCAGGGCAAAAGGTGAAGGTGGAAGTGGAACAAGGGTATCAAGGGTAGGTGGCATTGTAACTTGTCAAAACTGTTATCCAGTTGGTCATAACAAAAAAGGTTGTAAGAATCCCACTGTTCACAAACCTGTTAAGGAAAAAAAAAAGTCTGGTAGGCCAAGAAAAGGAACTACAAGTGGTGTTGGTGGGTCTGCAAATGTTCAAGGAAGGTCTGCAAGTGGTCAAGATGGGCCTGCAATGGGTGGGTTTGCAAATGCTCAAGGAGGATCTGCAAGTTCTCAACAAGGGTCTGCAAATGTTCAAGGTGGGTCTGCAAATGCTCAAGGAGGGTCTGCAAGTTCTCAACATGGGTCTGCAAGTGGGTCTACAACTTCTCAACATGATAGTGTCAGTGGTGTTCTTAGGGGTTCTGATATCCCAGGATTAAAATTTGCATCAACTCCAACAAGGGCATTCAACAAGGTTGGTGGTGTTCATTTTGCAAGTAACCCAAGTGGTTCACAACCAAGACCATTGCAACCAAATAAATCAAAAGGATTTTCTTTCTGGTTTGGAAATGAAGACAATGCTGCTAGCCAAACAGAAGTCCCTAATGAAGCTGAGGTGCAAGCACAGGTTAAGCCAGTGCAGCAACCAAGACTTAAAATTGCAGTGAGAAAAAGGGGTCCAAGTGAAAGAATCATTAAAAGCAAGTTGGCGAAAACTGTTCTGGGACAAGGAAGCTCACAAAACACTCCAATGAACATAGACTAGTCACTAATTATGTAATATGTATTAAGGTACTGAACTAGATGTATTAAGGTAGTAAGTAAGTTAACATGCCCTCTTTTGTGTATTAAAGTAACTTGGGCATTGACAAACTTGCAATATGTATTAACCTACTGAACTAGATGCCCTCTTTTGTGGTTGTGTATGAAGTTATATGACTTGATAAAGTCAAATTTTCAAGCTATGGTTGTGTACTGTGTATGTTCTATTATTTGAATGCACTATTTTGACATGTTTCCTGCAAATGCACTGTTTTTTTCAATGCACTCTGTATGTTCTATTATTTGAATGCACTATTTTGACATGTTTCCTGCAAATGCACTATTGTATTCAACATATCATCCTGCAAATCCACTTTTAGCATCTTTCCTGCAAATGCACTGTTTTTTTCAACCTAGCAATCACTTTCACTTAACTATTGAGACAATTCCAACCATTATAAAGACCAAATATCAGGCACTCCTCAGCCATAAGTTTCACTTAACTAGCAATCACTTTCACTTAACTATTGAATCACTTTCACTTTCACTGCAATGAGCTCCAACAAGGGGAAAGAAACCTGCAATGGTGAGCAGAATCCCTATTTTATTTAGTTAATTATAATTTTTATTATTAACCCTTTTTTTTTGCAGACATCATTGTTATTTCTAGTGATAGTAGTGACACTTCAGAGGGAGCATGGTTTAACTATTTTCCAAAGGGCTATCCAAATCATGAAGCTGCAAGCTCAATCCATATTGAACCTGAAGACTTAACCCCAAAACAGCTTGCAAGGCAAGCTTATGATGCTAGGAAAAAGGTTCTAGGTCTGCCAAACAAAGAAACTTGTAAACTTTTGGGTATCAAGCCATTTGAACCCAAAATTCCAACAGATGAGTCTGCTAGTGCTTCAAAAGGCAAGGGCAAATGCAGTGGTTCAAAAGGCAAGGGCAAAAGCTACTGAACTAGTTGTACTAGGTGGTTTATGTATGGCTCTAATGCCCAATAATATCACTCTTGTAATCTAGGAACTGAATAATGTAGATTGACTTTCTAAAGTCAATTTTAAGTTACTAATTTTACTTTCTAAAGTGCATACACATGTGACATGCAAACTGAAAACATAACAAAACTGCAACATCAATATAAGAAATTTGCAAATTGTTTCATTGCTAATAACTTGAGTCAAATACCATTACAACAAAAACTACCACAATCCTACACTATACTACCACAATCCTACACTATCCTACCCAATCCTCATACCTAATACAAGACACAAAACCAACAAAACACCCACCAAAATGACAAAGATTCTGTCATACAATTGTAGTTTTGACTTTGTCACTGTCAACTCTTGCACAAGCCTTGCTTTCTCCATAGTTAGCACACCAATATACTCTTGCATCTCTACTATTTCACTACCTCTCCTCGCCCTAGCATGCAAATCCAATAGCAGCTGCCTATAGTAATCACTTGGTAAATCTTCATCAAAGAACTCATACACACCACACTTTCTTTTCTTATCCTATAGTTAAAACAAAAACAAAATCAGATGTAAAGAAAACAACAAATTCAAAAAATACCCAATTATAAAATTAGGGCTTACATAAATGGGGCAAGCAATAAACCTTTTCCCTGGATTTTCTGGTGTCCACGCCGTTTTCACTGTCAATCGATGGCCACATTCACAAAAAGGTCGAACGTATTGCCCTATTACACGAGGAGTGTCTTTTGCATAAGACATGGTGGTGGTGGTTGTCGTCGTTGAAGTGGTGGTTTTTGATTTGGGGGCTCAAATCTCGTTTCTATATATTAACGGGATAATAGATAGAGGGTATAGTTTGACTGCCACTTGGGCATGAGTCAACAAGGAAAAAACAAATATAACGGTTCCACTTTGCCACGTCAGCAAAAATAGACGGGAGTCTTAATTGATGCACATGTTAGTATGATTAGTAAACATATTACATTGTTTAGGAGGATTAATTTTTTGATACACAACTTAATAAAACAGGGTAACTTGGATACATTTAGAAACACTTTTCCCTTTTTTTAAAAAGGGTGAAAGTTTATTTTATTTATTTTTTATTAAAAGAATGAATGACTATGATTGGTTCATTGGATCTATGGTAAATTTGAGATCTATATTGAACTTTTGCCATAATATTATAATGTTTAAGTTGAGTAAATATAAAATTGACCATTTATCTATACTACTTATAATAGAAAAACAGTCAAAGTTGAACAGTTGAAATTTGTCAAATGACAGAAAAATGCATAGTGTAATTAATATTTTTATTAAAATACCCCATTACTTAAAAATACAATCATTTATCCACATTGTACAACCAATTAAAAGCACATCTACCAAATTAAAACAACCAATTAAAACACCACTTTCTAAAAAGTACAATAAAAATTTCATAACGTACAATTTAAAAAAGCTACAACATAATCCAAAATATAAAATAATTAAGCACACTAATTAATGTTATTTTTGAAACACCTAAAATGAAAAGTAAACGTTATTATACATATTATACAAATTAATAAAACACACAAAACTTCATACAAGCTAAAAAGTTGATGTTTTCATATAGTTTTGAAAACTGGATCGGACCAACGTCTTCAACCGGGAACTGGTGTCGCCACCGGTTCGGCTAACCAATTAAAGCCATCCGAAAACGAACCAGAGATGACCCGTTGAAACCGATACAAACTGGTGAATCAGGCCTCATCGAGATCTATTTCTCCGGTTATTCGTCACAGGGTACCCGCCGCCGAAACGCGCGGGTACCCTGCTATGTACTATATCTATACTATATAAAATGTAAAAATGGTTAAGGGGGAATTGTTGAAACTTGAAATGTTGAAAAAAAAAGTCAATGTGAAAGTTTAAACTTGAAATGTTAAAACGTTTAATGGAATGCAGGGAGAAGTTAAAGTGAAAAGTTTGAAAAATGCTAATGGGGGAAGTTAGAAAAGTTAATAAGGAATGTGTTTAATAGAGGAATGTGTTTAATGAATGCACACTCTAAAATAATTTCCCAGCGCTACAAATGCGTTTAATGAATGCACACTCTAAGTTTTTGTAAGGTATGATTTTGAATCTTGGAATTGGTCGTGAAGATACTTAATTTCTTTTGCTCTATCTGAAGAAGATATGTTCCTTTTTAAACTAAAGAGAACACAATTCCCTATGCGCCTTAGCTTTACAATGACTATCAATAAAGCTCAGGGTTAAACAATTCCAAATGTGGGTGTGTATTTGCCCGATTATATTTTCTCGCATTTTCAGCTTTATGTTACGTTGTCTAGAAGGATATCACGTAGAACAACAAAGGTATTAGTGGAACCAGTCAAAGAATTCGGTCAAGGAGGAGTCTACACCTCAAATTTCATGTACAAGAAGTTTTACGCGACGAGTAACGTGCATTGTTAGTTATTATCTCATAATTGATGCAATGTTTTATTTTAAGTTTAATTAAAAAAGTTTATATGTCGTTTGATACATGTTAAGATTTTTGCCAGAGTTGAAAACATGTTACAACCGTTTGTAATTACATTTTGATCTTTTCAATATCTATTTTGAACGTTATACGAAACACTTACCACAGTATTGCATATCGTTAATTGTCTGCCGTTAGAAATCGATGTCGCTAGGCACGGGTACTCACCTAGTTTGTAAATAAGTAAATTTATTAATTCATTAATTGAATGTTTGTTTGATGCTTAATTTAATAATTTTGAATGAATGACTTTCTAGAAAAAGCTATCGGAGTGAGGATCTTCATTTTAAGTCATCACTTTTATACTTTTACATATTTACCCTTCTACTTCTTAACCTCTAATCAACACTTATTTCATATAAAAGAGTATAACGATAATTCTTTTTTAATTCAGACACTTTATTCGGCACACGAAACAAACAATCATTTATTCATCTACAAACAGACAACATATATCCGGACAAACACTTTAATTTAACGGACAAACACTTTAATTTAACAAGACTTAATCAACAAAAGTAGTAGCATTTGTTATCTATACTACTTATCAAAGGTTTAAGACCCTATATCTTATTAACTGTTTTAAGACCATCATAAATAGAATTTTAAGCAAAAACAACTCATCAAACATAATTTACAATTATTTATAGTACAAATCATTCTCATCTTAAAACAATATTTCTTACATACAATTAATGCACCCCTTCACCAAGAAATACAATTCTCTAAGCACAATGTACACAAGCATGTAGCACAAGTATCACTCTAAAATCCAGCAGCCCAAAACAAAATAACATTTGTTGACAGGAAATTTAGTCACATGGTACCCCCTCCGCATCGCGCGGGTACCCTGCTAGTCTTAACTACACTAGACGAGTACCCGCGCCTAGCGGCAGACAATTAACGATATGCGATATTTTGGTAAGTGTTTTGTATAACATTCAAAATAGAACGTGAAAAAATCAAAATGTAATTGCAAACGGTTGTAACATGCGATAATTCAACTGTAACAAAAATTCTTAACATGTATCAAATGACATATAAAGAAAACATTACATCAATAATGAAATACTAACTAACAACACACGCTAATCATCGCGTAAAACTTCTTGAAACACGACATTTGAGGTATAAATTCCTTCTTGGCGGAACTCTTTGACTGGTTTAACCAATACTTTTGTTGTTCTACGGGATATCCCTCTAGACAATGCCACATAAAGCTTGCCATGCGAGAAAACAGAATCGGGCAAATAGACACCCACATTTGGAATTGTTTGCCCCTGAGCTTTATTAATAGTCATCGCAAAGCTAAGTCGCATAGCAAATTGTGTTCTCTTTAGTTTGAAAGGTAACATGTCTTCTTCAGATGGAGCAAGAGGAATTCTTGGCAAGAGCACTCTAACTCCAACGTGCTGTCCGACAACAATCTCAGCATTGATGACATTAGGATCAAAACGTTTGCATATCAACCTCGTGCCATTACATAATCCATTTGCCGGATCGAGATTCCTTAAAAGAATAATCGGGCATCCAATTTTCAAACGCAAGTAATGAGGAGGCAATCCGCTCACGTTGAGCGAGTTTAAGAATTCCAAAGGATATAAGTTATAAGTTGAAAAAAAGGTTGAAAAAGGGTTACGATGTGGAGGAGGGTTTGGGGGAAGAAACTGTAAAAAAATAGTAAAAGGAGATTATAGATACTCGACACATTATATAAGAAAACCAACCTCAAGATCTTCATCAACGTTTTTTTTATTGTTGATTTCCATGCTTCCTTTCTTTCTACCTGTAATTCTAATTCTAACTGTAACAAAAGTATGAATATATGAAATGAATGTTTACATTGGGGTTCTTTATATAGGCAATGGAAAACCTTTGCCATATTAAGTTTGAATTTCATATAAAAATTAAATTCCCGCCATTGAGAGTGGAGTGATTGAAGAAGGAGGCATTTAATTGATTTGGTTTCTATAAAAAGAAAGATTATTATATAATTGCAAACACCTAGTTGAATACAACTACATGATTAGTAGAGATACATGGAGTTTTTTTTTGTTATGGGAACTCGTATAAGATCCTTTTGAAAAACCAATTTGACGTATTGACCATGTTGATCAGTAACTTATCAACATCTTAACATCTTATGATATTATCAATATCTTTTATAATGTCCTCGTATTTTACGTTTCTCGTTTTCTACGAATACGTATATAATAATTCCGATGGCGTTATTCAAACAAAAAAATAACGAAGGAAAGAAAACATAATTTTGATTAGCTAAATGATGTTCAATGTCGTTCGATTGATTCATTCGGCATTTCGATTGTTAGTGTGTTATATAATGTTCGGTTTCATATTAGTTCAAATCAACACATACATAAGATATTAAAGACGATGGCTTCTTAATGAAGTGTTTTTTATTGGTTTCATAGAAAGACAAAAGAATCAATTAAATATTAGAAAGGATTACATATTATGTTAATTATTCATATCTTCTTTCCATATTAGTAGAGATTTCCCTTATAATGTGTTGACCAAACTTTTTAGTTTTCAGTATTTGTAGTTCGAATGCATTGTTTGGGTGTTGACCATATTTTAAGTTTTCACTTTCAAGAATTGACCATTTTTCCATTATATTAGTAGAGATAGAGAAGAGATATACAAAGAATGTTGAAAACTTGAAATGTATAAATGGCAACACATCAATGATGTAACTGATTTTCTAAAACAAAAACGTCTTTTTTTTTTTTTTTTTTCAAATTAAAAAAAAAAATTGAAAACATAAATGACTATAACATATTTCCTTAGTTACTTAATGTAATCCCCACACATTTAAAAAAACTAAAAAAAAGACATATTTGAAACATCTACAAATTTGGTTTTGTGGTTTATAGAAACATCAACCATTTGCTAAAATTATGGGACAAGCATTTATTTAAAAAAATCTCTAACAAAAAAGAAACTGATATTATTTAAAAAAATAGTTTCATTGAAATATTAACACAATAAAATGAGATACACCAAAAAATAATATTCTTATTTTATTTGCATCATCGTTTTTTTTTCATCAAACCAAACGTTGATTCTTTTTTCTCATATTGATATTTCTTTCATCCACTCTAAAACCGACTTAAAAACAAACATAAAGGAAAGTCAATGACAAAGGTAAATGAATGGGTTAGGGTGCGTTTGTTATAAGGGCCCAGCCTTAGAATTTGAGGTTGGGTTCAACATAAATGTTTAGTTGAAGGGATGACTTTCACAAAGCCCACCAAAAACCTAGATATTTGGGCATACTCAAAAGTCGTTTAAAGGGGTGGGGTTTGAATATACTTGTCTGATATTGCAACGTGGTTCAATTTTGGTCTCTTATCTTTTTATAATTTTACATTAAATTAGTTTTTCAACTTTTATTAGTAATCTAAATTATTGTATGATATATATATTATATCTCTTACCTCAAATCCAAATCCTACTCTTAATCCAAATTTAAATCTAAATCCTAATCTAAACTCATTTATAAACCAAACGTACCCTTAATTAAGAAGTTTGTCTCATATATTTTAAACATTTATATAACAATCACTGTTTTTTCTTAGCTAATATTGTTCTCTTCATGCGACTAATTGTTTTCTATCATATTTTTTTTTATTTTGCAAATTGATATAGCATTTGATGAATTACCATGGAACATATGTGCTATAAACGGTCTTCATTCCCTTTGCAGGGCAATATGAAAGTATGTTTAAATTGTTGTTATTATGTTGTCATACATATTATTTCATTATTGGTATTTTCCTTTGCTCATGCACTTATACTTCGTAAATTTATTCGATGATCATGGAGATCAATGATCCGAGATTTTTAGGTTCATGATGTGTGATATACTTAAATTCAAAAGTCTAAAGCTTTCGAAGCACTTTGCAACATCATGTTTATTACTTAGTTTTTAATATGTTGCTATTCTTTGTAGGATGTTCAAAATAAAGTGGAATTTCAATCAATGAAGAATGATGGCTTTGTTTATAGTTGTTTTGATTCCAAGGTGATTGAAAATTTTCGTGTTTGTATCATGATGGTTTGAGATTAATATAACATTTTTCCTGTTGAGTCATAATAAATAACTGACGAGGGATTGTCTCCATATATTGATCTTTTTATTTACTACATGCTTTGCTGAAAGATAAAAGAACAAGTCACTTATCTTAAATCGATTTAATGTTCATTAACCATATAAGGTAAACTTAGTTGTCTTTTAATAAAATAAATTGGTAAACTTAGTCATGTGATAGTCATGAAGTTGTTGTTTTTCTCATAAACTCTTGTGGGTCACTTTATAAGACCTTTTACTCTATCTTACCTACTTATAAAATATGCATCACATTTCTTAATCTTTTAAAGCTTTTAATTTTTGAGTAATGTATTTTTCCCTATTATACCCCTTATTATAAATGACAAGTTTGTACAAACTTAATTAATAATAGTGTCCAAAAAATATACTACTCTCTAATTTACAAACACCATACACTTTTCTTTTGTTGCTCTTGTCTTAATTTATAGTTAATTTTATAGAAATGGAAATGAATGATCAAGAAAATGTTAATGTTGAGGTTAGTACATTGTGCAAAAATATCACCTTTGTTTAAAAATGCGTTTTGCGATCCGATGCGCTAAAGGTCCCAAAAGCCATTGCGTGATGCGTGGTGCAAATGCGAGCGCAATTTAGACGCATTGCGTTTAGTATGAAAACAAGTACAAAAAATATTTATACAGTAAATGCAATAAACTTACGAAATAAGTTACTAGCATATTGAAATTAGGCCAATAATTAATTTGTAAAATAAATAATTAGAAAGCAAAGCTTGACATAAAAGTATAAAACACTTAGCAAAACGCAAGATATTATATTTTCGTTATTGCATTTGTTTTGTACGTCTTTTAAAAAGTTCTATCTTTAAAATCCTATTTAAATACTTGGATCTCTTTAAAATGACCTAAATTCTAGATTGCGACAATTGCGACCATTGCTAGCATTACAAAAATGCGGTAAATTGCGGTCTAATGCGAACGCAATGCCTTGGATTAGGCCCTATAATGCAAATTTCAAATGCAATGCAATGATGCGTGCATTTTTAAACTAAGAATATCACTATAACTATCTGCCACTATAAAATCTCGTTGCTATGCACGAGTAATCATAGTAATCGTCTAGTAAATTAGATATCCGTGAGGTCTATTACAGCTAGAATAAATTTATCTTTTTATAAAGATCTAATATTGTATGATTTCGACGAGTTTTTTTTTATCGTGTTATGCGGGTTTCGGTATTTCACTATAAATGAAAATCTTGAAAATTCACATCTTCTTTTGTGTTAACCTAGACCCTCACCCTTAAACCCTAAAAACCTAGCCCATAAAACCCTAAAAAACAATAACCCCTAAAACCCTTAACCCCAAAACGCCAAAAACACCCTAAACCCTAATTGCTAAACATAAGAACCTTAACACTAAACCATAATATTATGTTTGTCGCGATGTCATGATTAGTTTCGTCTAATGATCAATGGTTTGTAAGATATTTAATTTTTAAAAATGAATGTGAAAATTAGTTTTATTGTTAAAAAAAGAAAAAAAATGTTGAGATTGATTCATTTGATCTTTATGTTTTTATATTTTTATCTTTATTGAACCAAACTCATATAACAAAAGTTTACAACCTATATATAAGAAGGGAAGGTGATTCGCACACTGCACAAAATGATTGGGACACTCCATTTGTTGTGTTTGGACGTTTATACCCTCACAGTTACCCTTTACATTTTCACTCATATGAGGGTATAAATGTCCAAACATAATAAATTGGAATGTCCCAATCATTTTGTGAAGTGTGCAAATAATCACCCTATAAGAAGATTTGTGAAAATAACACATGTCCCTAATTCCTTAAATAGCTCATAATTATCTTTTTTTTCCGGCAATTAAATTTTTATCCACTATGGGTATGTTTAGCAAAACTAGTTGCAAACTGTGTGCTGTAAGCTGTAAACTGTTAACTGCAAAGCTGTTAATATGAGCTACAAGTTGTATCATTTTTTTTTCAATAAAAGTGTTTGGTAAGTTAGCTGTTAATGTAATTATAAAATATAAAATGACAAAAAGTACATATCTATAATTGTAAACAAATGTTTGAAGGGTAAATCAGTAATTTAAAGTTTTAACAGCTCAAAGATATTTAAAAAGCTTCATGAATCAGATTTTCATTTAGGAGCTATTTGTTTGAAATAAACGCTTGAAGTTAATGTATCAAAATAGAGCTACTTAATATAGATGAGATTATTTTTGTAACAAAAAACTAACAGCTCCCAAAAAGCTCCTACCAAACAGGCCCATATATGTTTACAATGATGAATCTAGAAAGATTAGAAAGTAACACACTAATTTCACACTGAAAACACATAGTGAAATGTATTTTGTCTAACTGAAATGATTAGTTGTCCAAACACAAACACATCGTATATACATTGGTAAGGTTAGACACATTCGTGACCGAGGCACCGGGTGCCACATAAGCTTTCTCTCTCCGGAGACTAGACACGAACAAGTTGCCACAGTCGATGACCGATTTTTTTTATTTTTATTTTTATTATTATTTTTTTTTTAATTCAAACATTTTAAACAACAAATTTAAATTTACTAAAATTAACAACATTACAATACTAAATTAAAATAAACATTACAAACTTAAACTAATAATCTAAATTGTAGCGTTCCTTGATTGTTTCCTTAACTTTCATCAGTTCGGCTAGTTGTCGTGGGGGCAAATTTTGGTCGACTGGGGTATTGTAGAAAATTATGTCGGTCTCCCGTTTTGATAGCGTCATGAATGCCATCGTCTGTTTTTGGAGCTCAAGTTTCTCTCTTTTCATCTCCAGCTATTTTTCCCTCAACCTTATGTACGCATCTTCTATCCCCTTACCCTTAGCTTTTTCCCCTTTTGACGGCTTGAATTTGATGAAGATTTTGGCTAACGAATCAATAAATGATTCTGATGGTTGATCACGAGAGGAGGAGGATGATTTCTTCCGTGCTACGTCACGACCTTCTGGTCGTGATTCTCTAGTCTCTTCCTCATCATCAGAATCATCAACGTCTTGGAAATTCAAAGGACCTTGGGTTGACCCCGAGGTAGTTGTAGAACCCTTCGTTTTCTTCCGACTATTCGTTTGAAAAGCCGGCATCTCACAATTCTTCCAAGCATCATGACCCCTCAAAATTTCCCAACACTCCTCCAAGGTAAAATCATGACCGTACATCATACGGTATTCTCTAAGAGCTTTTTATTTGTCGTCTACATCATTCTCACCACTTCCATGATTTTTCTTGACATTATCAATAATAGCGCAACCCTATTACGAATCCTATTCTTCCATTTGGTCGTGATGGAGTCGTAGGTTCTTTCTGAGTCAGTTTCCTTTTTAAAATACGCTATCACCTCCTCCCAAAAGCGGTGCCTGTTCATAGCGTTTCCTCTCGCCGAGTTTTCCGACACAAAAACCCAAGCTCTACAAAGCGCGATCTCTTCCGCCTTTGTCCATTGTTCGGCGACCTTCTTGCTTGCTTCGGCCTCTTGCCATTGTCCTTCGCCTTTGAAGCACGTCTTGAAGGCTTCTTTGGTTTGATGGGGGACATCTCTTCAGCATCGTTGGTTTTTTCATCGTCATCGTCTTCAACGGGAATGGAATCATGGTACGAACCGTGACCCGAACCTTGCCCCATCGAAGCATCTTGACTTGGATAGTTTTGGGTCGGATACTCAGGCATATAATCCTCCAAATCCATTTCAAGATTAGTACTACGAAGCGGGGAATAATTGTGACACGGTTGGGAAAGATACAAGAAGTCCATGTTATGACGATACGACGACCCACTTGGTTCTTGGCGGTAATCCGTGTTAGATCGTTGCGGTGGGACAAATTGACGGTTAACGTAAAACGGGTTTTGGTTTTGATTGGGTTGTGCTAGTTGTGATTAATATTCAAAAGTTTGTGGACGAAAGCGAATACCCCGGTTTTATGGTGGTGTTATGCCGGTTAATTCAAAGTTGTTTTCAGGCGAGAAATTAAAATCCGATGCATTTTGGGGTAGTCGTAATCGTCGGTTTTTTGATTGTGGGGTATTTTTATTTGACATGTTGAATTTGGATGAGAAGTAGATTGAGGTTTGAAGATGAGAAGTAGTTTGAAGTTGAATTGTGTTTGAGGTTGGTATTTATAGGATGTAAAGTGGTAAAGTTGTTTTTTTTTTTTTTTTTTTTAAATTGCAAACGGTAGGATTTTTGTTGGAAAAGTAAGTTTTGAAATCGGTTGAAAATCCGACCGATGTTGGAAATTTAGTTGCTCGACCGATGTGACGACCAGGGTACCACAGTCGTGCCGACCGACTTTAATATCGGTCGTCGTTCTTTTTTTTGTTTTTGCCCGACCGACTTTTTCAAGTCCCCTGCGTCTGGCCTAACTAGTTAACTACCAAAACAGAAAAGAAACTAAGTGAACCCTGAACTATAAATAAATTACATTTTCAGTACTCTAAATTTATCCTACTCCTCTTTTACATTATGTTCGGTAGAAATTTTGCATATTCATTCCAAAATCAATCAAAACCACAACAAATATCCTAAATTCATTTCAATCAGGACCCTAATGGTGTCTCGCTTTTCATCAACTGCTACTCCATCACATGCAAGGTTAGTTGCGCGCGGAATTCTGGTTTGTATTTTCTGAAAAATTGTAAACGAAATTGTATGTTAATATTATTTCTAAAATTATAAATGCGGAGTGTTGTATGTTAAATTTGTGATTAACGAAAGGCTGCTTTTACATGGTAAGCTTTGATGAACACCAACTGTTGGATGTAATGCCCGAAATGAAAAAGATAGTTTCAGATGCAATTAAAAAAGAGTGTTATGGCAATGGAGGGTGGTGGTAATTGAAATATGCCTATGTTTTCACAGACTTATCAAGTTATTCGAGAGCAACGTTTGATTTTGGTTGTACTTCTGGGGTTACATCTTCTCTTTTCTGTAGTTGAGACTTCAATATAATATGAAAACTTGTCACTGGTCTAAATTTGCATGATACATTTGCATATGATTCGAGTGGGAAAAGAGCATGTACGAGCTGAGAAATGTAAATATAACTTTAAAGTGTCGCGATCTATTTAATGAGCTTGGTTTATTCAACCTTATAATAGCAAGCGTTGTACATCTAACAACTCTTTTGTCATGTTTATATGTTTTAGTGTTCTGTCAGGTTGTTTTATTTTATATTCATTTTAATGTCATATTTTACTGTCTCAAATAACCAGAACAAGTCTATAGAACTAGCGTCCCCTTGGATCTAGTTTCAGTATAAGCATCTGTTAGTAAACATGTACCTAACTGCTCCTATGCTACTATTGTTGTTCTCTTTTAGCATTATTCTCTACGTTAACGAGTGCATGCTTCTTTTTTATCTATACCTGACCCGTTAATGACAACATTTCTATATTATAGATTTGATACAAGGAAATATTGACATCATATTTGCCACTGGAACTATGAAGATGAAGAACTATTAGATAAAATAATGAAGCAAATGTACACACTAGCGAGGTTTGAACCCTTGACCTTTTGTAAAGGGCGAGCCTTTTTGACTTAGATGTACGAGGCCTCACCGGGACCGTTTCCAACCCTTCCCTGGCTACCCCCAAATGTACACACCTAGCGAGGTTTGAACTTTTGACATAGAGATCGAGATAATTGCTTAAACTGTTTTTAAAATGTTAATTTTTCAATAAAATTTTTGATGCAAAAAATAATTGTTTATTACCTCTGGTCTAGCGGTATGGAGGTTTTACCCTCCTAGGTAAGGTCTCAAGTTCGAGTCTTGTCTAGGGCGATATGGGTTTCCTCCTGCGTGCGTAAAGGGAAGGGTGCCATTGCCTTCTGGGCTGGACCCAACCTGGTTGTGTGGGCTCGCTACGCCTTCTGGGCTAGGAGCCATGTAGCCACAATTGCCGTTCAAAAAAAAAAAAAAAAAAAAAACAAAAAAAACTATCTAAGCACTTCTAAGAACCACAACTATAAAGTCTAAAACTTATAACTAAAGAATATGCTTTCTACTTGATATCGTCATTGGCTCATTAGCATGTTGGCTCTTAAACCCTCCGAAGTTCATCACATTTTAAAAAAATCCACAGAGCAAACTACTTGTGTCATATATTCACTTACACAACCATTAACATCTTCAAAAAACTTGAAGTATGAAATGTTTTATTTGATAAAACAAAAGCGAATATAAAGGATGTAAATCTTATAATACATCACATATATGGATATAGAACAGCATAAACTATTTAGACTTGATTATTTCACCCTTGAATGCAAGTGTCAATGCACTTAAACTACCACCATTTTCCACCTTAACTCCAGGCATAGCAACACTTCTACTCCCTACAAAACCATCTTCGCCGATTGTAATCTTTCCAAACTTCACTTTCCCGCCATCCCCTTCGTATATATGCCCAAACAGCAGCGCTTCCCGACCTACACATCCGCCACCTTCTATCTCCACCATCTCGGGGTTCAAGACCGCCCCCATGCTGTCAACATAAACTCCTTGGTTTAAATCAATCTCTGAACCCATCATTTTCATCCACATTGTAAACAAAAACGACCCGCTCACCATTTCCATAAAGTACTCGCCTACCAATGTCCTAAACGCTTGCCATATCGTGTCCATAAACACTTCTTTACCCCAGATTAGTACACTCCCACCATCTTTCTTTTTCCCAACTAGTACCCATTTGGCTATAACGCATGCTAACCCGACCCAAACACCCGAGCACACCCAAAACACAGGCAGCAGCCATTGTATCGGGTAGCCTGTTGTTTCTTTAATGTAGAACATTAAGTTTAACAGGCCGGATATTAGCAATGCCATTAGGTAATAAGGCAAAAATGTTTGTAGCAAAGGTTGGCCGAATAGTGTCCATGATGTTTGGTACCATGTTCTTGTGAGAGTCACTTTGGTTGAGTTCTTGTGATCGGTTGTTGCTGATGCTGCTGCCATTGGACAACCCGAAAGGTCTACTTTGACGTCAGATTGTTCTATAAAAGACCTCCAGGACTCGGGAAGTGGTTGTTCGTTTCTCAAGTGTTGACAGATCTCGTATATTAATGAACGGCCGTGATCTATTGAAGCACTTTGTGAGGCGGATGTGGCACGTATGATGTCCACTTCATTGGATCTCAAAAATGGGTTAAACTGTAATTCCTCTGATTGTTTTTGGGTGTTGTTTTGGTCGATTGTTATCTCTCCCACATCGACATATGGGAATTTGGTTTCGTCCCATGGAGTTGTGCAGTCAAGTGCGTTGTCTTTAGCAGCCTCATCTTTGGGTACGGGTTGAAACTGTAACTGGAAAATGTAACGAACCCCACCCGGTTGACTCACACGGTTCTTAAAATCGTCAGCAAGGAACAATAGCGGCCTTTTGTCATTAACGTCTCTAGGAATTGCTCCTGTTTCAGGCGGTAGAATGCCAATGGGTTCAATCTTACCCGAGTCTTCGGTAATCGTATCATCAAAAGGTCTCAACTTGAACTTCACATACATTTCACTTCCATCTTCAAAGCGGAACAGTCTGCATATGTTTGAGAAGTAATGCAAGTTGGTGAACGAATTAGAGTCCCGAAGTGATGTCCATACAGCGTCACGCACATGTGGGACCCGCTTCACGTACTGCTCCCTCGCAGGCAACCCACAAACTAGCCATGTGGCGAAATCAGAGATGGTTCTCGCGTAAAATGCATTACCTGTTTTCAAAGTCAGGTCAAGTATTGGGGTTTCGGTTTCGTTGGATAGTATTCTCACTGCTGCACCACGTGCATCGAGTCTTGCATCATCATCTGCACTTAAACTGTTACTATGTCTGACAATGACCGGGTAACTTGTCCCAGGGTGAAAGATTTTGTGGTTCGGGAACCCTTTAATGTCGTCATAGATCTTTAGAACCCCCTTCCCACTGACACCAATTCGATGAAAGTATCTCGACTTGACTTTAAGAGTAGTGGCAGCAAGATTAGCAGATAAATTCCCAACGATCTTCTTGTATTTTGTATCCATTTCTTCTATACGTTCGTCAAGAGCATGCATTGTGTTCTTGATCATAACAGGAGTTACTGACCCGATGTAAACACCACCTCTTTTGAGAACCGAATCCATTGGAGCCACTGAAAGAGCGCCAAGAATGACGTCATTTTCAACAACGGAACCAGGAAGCAGAATGCTTTGACTCCCAACTACTGCATTATCCTGAACTTCAACCTTCCCACTTTTAAGCCCGTTTATCGAATAAAAACCAGCAATTATTCTGCTAAAGTCACCCAAATGAACACCTGCTCCAAGTGAGATTAGGCTTGGGTCAGAAACCGGGTTGATGGCTCTAATCGAGCAATGGCTTCCAACCTTTGCTCCCAATAGCCTCAAATAGACACAGAACGCTTCGGTTCCAGAAAGAAGCTTAGCGAATCTGAGATGACAGGCAATGTTTATTCGGTGTCGAAGCCATATCTTAAACGGGGTTTCTTTTACTTGCTCTTCTTTTTCAAGGACCCGTGTGATGATGCCAGTCAGAAAACTGAGGATTAAGCCATGTGTCAGGTAAGCAGAGGCTAAAGTAAATGCAAAAGTCACTGGGTGTACTGAGGTGGTAAAGATCATGGTGGCGTAGGCGATTATGGTGAAAGGAAGCCAGTGAAAAGCTCCAGCAACACACAGGAACGAGAAGTGTTTGAGGGACGGTGACTCTTGATAGACAGAGATGTAAAGGAAGTACGATATTGCAGCTGAAAGAGAACTGAGAAAACCGACAGCATAGATACCCATTAAGTGATAGATGGCCTCAGTTTGAGTATCGTTTGCTGCATCCTGTGACCAAATGTCCACAAAAATATAAAGCATCAGCATTTTTATAACCCCGAGGTGTCAAAGGCGGATCAAGTAACGGGTTACAAAGGTTTGAATTGACCCGATATACTTTTTGTCCAAAAAATTGATATTCATTATAATTAAATAGTGTGTCACATGTGATTACAAAACTTAAATTATTTGTCTGCTAATCTAAATATTAAATAAAAAAGATTAGAAAGTTTTATGCACTAAAAAAATCTTGGGCAACATTAGCACCATTTGACTGTGTCGTGACAAGAAAACTTGTGTATTTGCTAAACCTGAATCGACCCATTCATACATAAATGGTTCAAAATTTATGCTTCCATTAATCATAAACATTGGAGTATTTAAAGTATATAAGTTGAAGATTACCACTAGACCACTTTTGCGGCGTCTGCTTGAACTGTAAACAGGTTTTCCAGTTTCTGTTTTCTGCAAAGTTGCAACTTTAGCCTCTTCACCTATTATGCTTCCTTTTTGAATCACAGCATAAGGACCGATTTCAGACCGTTGACCAATCCTAATAGGAAGAAAACTCAAAACCCCATTCTTAACTTCATGTCCTTGAATCAATGCTCCTTCTGCAATCACCGTCTGGTCTCCTATATAAACAAGTGATGGGTCCGTAATATCAACAGTATCTAGCAAAACCGATGAACCAATTCTGGCTCCAAACATCTCAAACCAGTATTTCAAAAACACTGTCCCCCTCAAATGAACCGCCATCACTTTGGAAGAAATTTCTTGAGCCTTGTATAAGGTCCACCACTTCACAAAGTCCATAGACCATATGGAAACTTCAGGGGTAAGAGCGTAATTTGGTTGGAGGAATGATTTACCGAAGAATGCCACTGATATGCAAGTAGTGAATATGCAGAAAATCCATGCAACAGGAGCAACCAGTAGAGAAACAGTATATCCGATCCACGAATGAGAGTGTTCAGCAGACATTAAGTTCATGAACATGGTAACTGATATATAAGCGGGAAGAGAAAGCATCATGCACATATACACAAGTGCAAATACTTGCAATGTCCAGATACCAAACTGGTGAAGCGTAGAAACCTCAGTCAAGAAGTCGATACCAATGTCGTGTTCTTGTTCTGGAGGAGCGGAAAAAGGATTACTCGTGTTGTTGGGTTGAGATTTCATAACAAGACTCTCGGAGAAGCTTGCTAAGTCTGAAATGCATGTGGCTGTGAATACATCAACTGCCCCAACAGGAACCCCAAGGAAATCCGAAAGCTTTTGTGCAGCTCTGACGACACCAATCGAATCAATCCCATAGGATGTCAAACCTTCATTTGTCGAAATTTTGTTGATGGAAATTCCCGTTTGTTCAGAAACCACACCCATTAAGAACTCTTCGATCTCTTTGTGACTTGGTCCGCCAAATGGCAATGGGCAATCTCTAACAAACTCGGGCCTAGGTGTGCTCCCTTCCCGACACGTTCCTGTAGTGTATGACCGCATCAACCGTTTCTTGGTCACGATTGGTTCGGGGACAAGATTTAGAGTTCCATCAGAAAACTGTTTAAGACATTCAAATCTTTGTATCTTCCCAGATGTAGTTTTACTGATTGTTCGAGGCTTGATGAGTTTAACAGAAGCGATACTGACACCGTGTTCTTCTGCAACCCGTGTTTGAATTTGCTGAACAACTTCCTTGTTAACAGGTTTACCGTCCCTAACCTCTGCAATCACAACCAAGCCAACTTGATCAGAAGAATCTGGAACTGATATCCCCTTTGTCATCAACGTTTCCTCCGGGACACCAATCACAGCACAACAACCGGGACGTAAAAGTTCAGAAGCACTTTCAACTGTTTTCTCGATATCGGCTGAGTATATATTTCTTCCACCAACAATGATAAGATCTTTTATTCTCCCAGTAATGAACAAGTTACCATCTATTATTCTTCCCAAATCCCCGGTTTTCGTATATATTTTACCTGGACAGTTTTTGAGCATATTTTTGAAAGTTTTATGACTCAACTCTTCTTTTGCCCAGTACCCGACTCCTGCACTCGGGCTGCTAATCCATACTTCTCCTTCCTTCCCGGGCTCATTGTGCTCTATCCCGGTTTCAGGGTCAACAATTTTGATGTTGACATCTTCATCATTTTGACCAGCATACCCACAACATACTCTTCCTTGCCAATCTATTAAGATGGGCTTCTTTTCACCGTAAGCACAGCAAACAAAGACACAATTCTCAGCCAAACCGTAACCAGGAGCCATTACCTCTTGAGAAAGGCCAAAAGGTGCGGTGAGCTGAACAAAACTCATTAGAGTCTTTTGCCTCACGGGTTCCGCAGCAACCATTAGAAACTTCATAGAAGATAGATCATAATCCAACACCTTATCTTTCACACCCTCCAATCTTCTGACAACAAGTTCGAATGCAAAGTTGGGACCTGCACTGTGAGTGGCTCGATACTTGCTCATAGTTTGAAGCCATAATAGAGGATTCCTGATGAACGTCATAGGAGATAGAAGAACTGCAGTTCCACCACTCACAAGAGACGTAAAAAGTCCACCAATTAGTCCCATGTCATGGTACTGAGGAAGCCAACTTACTAAAACCGTCCTTGAAGTACTCTCGTATCTCTTTTTCATTAACTTTACATTGTGAATCAGCCCACCGTGAGTTATCATAACCCCTTTAGCATCACCAGTCGATCCAGAGGTAAACTGAAGAAAACAAAGATCGCTCCCTTTCGGTTCAGAAACGATTTTACTATCTTCAGAGTTAACATTATTACCATTCTTCACAAGTGAATCTGTATGTATCCATGGAATATTAGGCCATTTTCCTGAGCTTTTCACGCCTTTTGTCGATAAAGAAATCATATTCTTTACAGAACCTGCTCTTACAGCACCATGGTAAAGCACGGTTGATAAGATTGCTTTTGCATTGCTTGACTTAGCAATGTTTTCTAGCTTCAAAAGTGCTTGCCCGCCTCTTTGAAGAGGATCAGGAGGAAGGACAGGAACAGGAAGTACTTGAGCTCGTAAACAACCAAAAAATGCATCTACAAAGTCGAGACCGGGAACATGGAGTAACAAGACCCTGTCACCGGGGTTGATAACGGGTTTTGAGCTTGTTAATAGCTTCTGAGCTATGCAAGAAGCATTTGCATGAAGTTCTGCGTAAGTCCTTTTGAACGCTTCCTCGCCTTCCTCATTAATCCAAGTGTAGAGTGTTTTGTCTTTGGTTAATTCATGAGTTCCCCAGTGTTTTAAATATGCATCGAGGCTGCTTAAGTCAGGGAATGTTATTCCAGGATATTCATCCAAACGTTCTGGAATCCTGTCCCAACGATCTGATAACAGTGGAAATAATCTCTGCAAAAGCAATGAAAAAGATAACTTCGTTTAGCTAACCGATCACCGTTCTAGACTCAGGGCTAGGATGTTTAGATGTGTGTTCTCAACATGATTATGTGATACTCGGCTGTATTAAAATGGACGCTAAAAGATAATCTTTGGAGGTGCTTCTGTCCTTTAAACACCGATTATTGAAATTTAAAGCTTAATAATAAGACAATCAGTTCCTAAGCCCATATCTTAACAGCCTCTAAATCATGGATGTCCATAATGGAGTTCCAGTTATATCAGTTTTACCTTCACATAAGGAAAGTTTGGCACAGGATTATCGTTCGCGAAATGTTTGCGAATTAGACTCATAGCATAGGTTGAATTTCTTTCTGTAAGTTCAAATGCAACAAGTCCGCCAACATAGTAAGTGTTCTGCTGACCTTGAAGTTCATTCTCCATTTTGTCATAAAATCCGTCCTTCATATCTGTATAATTACATATAAATAATGTGTTAGTAACTATGTGTTAATATGCTTCGGTGGACTCCACAAATAAACTTATTAATGTTTGACATACCCTGGCTACTAACATGCGGAAAATACTTAAACCGTCTCTGTAATATCACATTCTCAACTTGACCCCCCATCCTGTTAACAGCATCAATTGCAAGTTCGGTGACCCTTGGTCCTTTGATATCCACAGCATTACCATAAGACCAAAAAAGATAGATATCTGTATCGGCATAGAATCTCTGGATCGCCACTGGATTGCCTATAGTTGCAGGATCGTCCATGAACTCAGCACAGTAGTAGAATCCAATTGGTAAATGATCAAGCCCTTTTATTTTCATCACGGTCGTATAGTAATCTATTGTCTCCACTTTACTGAACAGTTCCTTTTCAAGATCACTCAAATCCATCAATCCGTTTTCACTTTCTGTAGTTATAAGAAAAAAATAACATTAGTTTAACTTTTTAGACAAATAAAAGATATAAAGATATCCCGTTAAATTTTATCTATATTACCTGCAGATACGTAGTTTGGTGAATGGTAAACTTTCCCGTTTGTATAAGGAAAAGCTCCAGAAACGATGACTTTATCAAATTCCATAAGTTTGACTTCCCCGCTACTATTTCTCGTGTTGACCGACACAGCTGAGGGGCTGCGTTTGACAGCTAATACCTCAGTGTTGCATCGGACGTCTATGGGAAGAGAATTACTTAATTTTTGCCAGAATCCCATGTACCCTCCTCTAAAACGTCTTATTTTACCAGCCATTGAAGTTCGTGTGAACTCATGAATGTAAGCATAAGGCATATCTTCCACAAAACCATAACCAGAAGCGGTGTATCCATAAGCCACTGATTTTGGAACAGATTTTAGCCCCTTACTCTCCAGAAATTCAGGAACTGATTCTGAAGCGAATTCACTAATGGCATGGACTCCATTTCGACCCGAATTCTTTGCCTTATCCTAAAAAAAGAATGTCAAAATAGAAATTTACTTCCATAATTTAAATGAAAGTGATTAATTAGATATGTTAAAAATGGTTAAGGACGCTAACCTGGAGTTCTAATGTCAATGAGATCACAGCTACATAATCATCAGCAACTTTAATGTCTTCATATTTCCCGGTTGAACTGTCAATGAGGGCTAGTTTATGTGAGTCCATTTCTTCCAGTTCAGACCCGAGTTCTTTTGCCAAGTGAAAAATAGTAGGAGCACTATTTGCTGCGAGAACTTGACCTCCAAGATCATAAATTCTTCCTGTAGTTATAAATTTACAGTTAACATTAACAAGATAATTATGAGAACTATCAAAGATTTGGCAATGTGAAAAAGAGGTTTATTCGTGCCTTCAATATCAGCTGATTCACACATGCCACTGACTGTGTGGTATTTTTCTAGAAGGGTCACATTATTGTAACCAAGCTTAGCAAGTGCATAAGCTGCTGATAAACCACTTGGACCTCCTCCAAGTATGCCGATTCTTGTGTTTACAGGCATACATGGATGCAGATTTGTGAATTGGTCTGCTACTGATTTCTTCGGGTCCATCATTTATGATAGTTTTAATTAGTCTTCCAATGCCAGTGCCTGTTGATGTTAGGTGAAAAAAGTGAGACATGATTCTTGCTTTTCTTGATTAAGTTGCATAAGATCAAAAAACATGGTATCCAGTAAAATTACAAAAATGATATGAACTTCAATTAATACTATAAAATCAAACTTTGTTATGTCATTCAGCCGGCCTACAAAGAGTCCACTTCTATATAATAAAAAAAATAGATGACATATATAGACTACTTTAGAGGAAGCGCAGTCGAACCATTCAGGAGTTACATTTTTTCCCTTAAATGTCAATGTCAAAATTCATGAAACAGGACGGAAAATCCACAGAACATGACTAGGCTTAAAATAAGACAAGCGGGTGTTAGAAACAAAGCTTCCAATCATACAAGGTTTTTCTTGTTTTTTTATCAGCTCTTGTAAAAGGAGTGCCTGCACTAGTCCTATTTTATTGTCTTTCTCGCCATATTGCAGCAAGTAGGACAAAGACAAAATGCTAATATGGCAAATAAAAATTATCGTTTTCTCATATCATCACCAAAAACAAAGACCAGGTTCTTATTGATGCTTACAAAGAAATGCAGTTCTAAATCGTCCAAAAGAAATAATCTTTTTGCTAAAAATAATAAGAATAAGCGTGGACTAACCAGCTTTCCTCCACAAAACTCAGCCAGTATTATCGAGTTAACTCCAAAATTCCTGAAATGCATGAACAACAGTAGTTGGTACTTGGAAGTTGGAACGGTAGAAGACTGTTAAACATGTTGATCATATATACTCTGACTTCCATAATAGACATTCTAGTTAATTCAACGCCATAAGTACTCAAGCAAACTGCAATAGTTTCTTCCATGAACATTCTATCCTACCAAACAAAATTCCATAATCTGCAAAACCACTCTCTCTTACCATGTGTCTTCCTTTACTGGAACATAATCTAACATTACAAATCCATGGAAGGTCCTTGCCTTAAAGACCAGGAATTAAATATTTAAAAAGCAGTTTTTAAGTTCTATATACTTATTCATGGAACACCAAGGTGAAATACATGCTTTGGACCCTCTTGGTCCCAACTCCCAACCAAGGCGAAACAGCATTAAACCCTCGTAGTTTACAGTTTATATATACTATAGTTTACATCAATAGTTCATGAGCTTAACTTGCAAAAAAATAAATTTTTAGTTCGACTTACCATTAATATTGTGAGTTTAGTCTTTAAAATTATTTCCTAGTCAAGTATACGTCCAAACATTCTGCATCTGTGAATCTAATAACTTCGTGCAATGATAGATAAACACATTATAACTTCACAAAAGTAAATAATCGGAAAAAAAATTGTAGTAAAACATGGTAATTTGAAAGTTTCGAGTAAAAGCTTCAATATCATTCTTTGAAAGCTCATTTTTACAATTTATTTCCGATTTAAGAGGTTATTACGACTTAAAAGCTTCAAGAATTAAATACACAATGTTTAGTTAGTTTATAAAGTGGCCTAGTAGTTAGACATCTCACAAGTCTAGGTTCAAACCTCGTCAAACACACATTTAGGAGTGACTAAGAAAAGGATCGGAAACGGTCACACAGATACTCCGGCTAGGGTGTGTACATCCGAGTCAAAGACTCGTCCTTACTGGGAAACTAAACAGAAGAAACCTCATCCGTTTAAGTTTTGGTTAGTTCGTGTTCCTTAAGCATGTTTCTGGAAAATTACTGGCTATGTAATATTTGTACCTTTGCTACTTTGCACCATAACCAAAAAGGGAGAATTACTTAAAAATGTAATTAACCAGTGTTGTGTATTATGTTCATGTACAATGACCATTTTGAATTTCAACATTTGTGTGTATTATGTTCATGTACAATGACCATTTTACCCTTCGATGTTAAAAATATAAGGGTAAAATGGTCGCAAAATACGCACAAAGATCGAAATTTAAAGGTTTGGATATATAATAGCAAAAAATAAAGTACAATACACATAACTCGAAAAAGAAAAACATAAATACACAATGTTGTTGTTGTTAAGAAAGTGAAGGTACTAATATTAAAAGTTGTTGAATTCACCAGCATATAAAAAAAAACGAACTAAACTGCCGATAAACCACTTACCCCAAACATATAAAAAATATTACAACGAATTTGGTGACTGATGTAGAAATTTAACTAAACACATTCCAATAATAGCTTTAGGAACATAAAATACTGCATTCAAACATACATAAATAAACAACATTTGAATAATACAAATAGTATATGTCATGCAACAACTAACCTGTATATTATGAAGTTGTAATCGTCAACAAAGAGTAACGAAAGTCGAAAATGAGCGCCAAATGGCACAAGTGATATCCAGGTACCACAAATGGTGACGATTTATTCATGGTGCTAGGTATATAAATACTGCAAAGTTGATGAACAAACCAAACACTTAATGCCAAACTATCGGTAAAATCTAAAATGCGGTTAGTCCAGCGATGATAAGTTAAATATTTGTGGTATTTAGTGAACTTGTAATCAGATATTCTATAGTTAGGCTTCCTATTGGCTATGATTGCCATTTGTGATCTCCGTCACTTTGATTATTTTATTATTAGGGTTTTATAAATAATGTTGGATGAAATTGACGTTTACAGAATCAAAATCATGATAGATTCTCAAAAAAAAAAATGCAACAAAACCACGTGTTTAATTTTATTCCAGAGCTTAAAAATGTAGACACACTATTATATGCACTACAAGAAAAAAGGAGCACAGACGAGGAAGGTTTTAGTGAAGATACGCGTACGTATTTAAAATAAAAGTCTTAAAATATTAAGCCAACACTCTTATTTATTATAACAAATTTATAAAATTGATTGGTCAAGGTTTAATGAATAACATTATGAAAACACCCCTGAATAAAAAATACAAGTTTTAAGTTTGTTATACGTACCGATATAACACAAATGTACTCTCATTTTCAATGCAGAGATATTAATAATTTAACAGAGTTTCAAAATACATACTAAATTATATTGTTCAAAAAATATTATTAAATCATAAGAGTGCATCAAAAACCAACAAATACATCTTTTATAATTTTTTGATAAAACTTGCCATAAAGTCTAAAAGCTGTGTTTTACAAAAAAACGGACTATTTTATCAAAGGAACGGATGGGCAAAGGTGCAAAATGTTAAAAATAATAATAATAATAATAATAATTTGGCGAACTTGAGAAGGACGCAATAACCTTGCTAAAGCGCATTCGACGATTTTCTATGACTCAAGACATTGGAGCGCGTGCTGCTGTTCATATTTTTAATAGGATTGGTTTTGCTATTGCTAGAGGTGTGGGGGCCCAGTTAGTTTCTCGACTTTCCACTAATTTTTTGTAAATCCTATGAGTTTTTAATAAAAGTGTTGATTTATTATAATAATAATAATAATAATAATAATAATAATAATAATAATTTTCAAAGTTACCTCACATGGTTTCTTGAATATTTAGAGTTTTTTTTTTAATATTTATAAGTACTTTCTTACTTTTATCTTCTATTTATGTACGATAAATTTAAAAAAAGTTGTTAATAATTTAAATAAGTGCGTAAAAAAAATGGAGTATTTTTGAAGAATATATTTTTAACATGATATAAGTGATTTTTAAAATTCGCTACGGTGTTTAAAAAAAAATTAACTTGCGACTACATGTCTTTGTCAGCTACTTCAACCTCATACCTCTATGATATACCAACTACCGTCTCTATATTACCACAATATTACGTGGATAACTTACAATTTTATATAAGTTAACTTGTTATTGCTTAAAATTATTCAAAAGTAAACTTGTCGTCATCCGTAAAGTTAATATATTATAAAATATAAAACTGAAAAACATTTCTTGATGAAAATTTCATTGCATAGCACCCGCCGTCACAGTACGCGAGTACCTTATATTTCTTACAATGAGTGTCTAGGCAAATATTGTAAGTTTTTCTATCGGATAAACATCCTTTAGATCATAAATGACCAAGCAATAATAAGTACTGACGTACTACATAATACATCTGTTATCCAACTAATATTGTAGTTACTTTTGTAGACAAAACCCATTTATGAGACATATTCAAAGAAATGAAAGTATTGAGTAACTTTGTGATTTACAACCATCGATGAAGTAACATCGTAAAAATTATTGGATCTACCGTCAAAGTGTTAAATATGAGGGAATATTTCACTTAGATTCGGTAGGACAGGAGGCCAGAGCCTACAAAGGCAAGGATTATTCAAATAAACAATAGAATAACCTTCTCGGACGGACTATCAGAATGATTAAAAAAAAAGTTATTAAAAGTAGGTGAGACCATCCGTAATGGATGGTCATTGAAAAAAGTCACCCACATTTAAAACGCGTTCTCTCGTTACACCTAACATAAAACACGTTTAACCATGTTTTTTTGCAAGGACTTTATGTTTGTGCGTGGATGTTTTTATTAAATGATTTTTGTGATGTATATTTGTGTTTAAGTAGTGGTATATGTTTTTTGTGGTGATTGTGGTCGCTTTATTACAGTAAGTTGGTCATAAAAAATGTTGTAATGAGTTGGTGTTGATGTGACAATGGTGATTGCGGTCACGTGTGCTCACTATTGCGCCCATTCTAATGAATATTTTTACAACTTTGAACTCTTTGTATAGCTTGAAATGGATAATGAACGTTTCGAGCAAATACACAACTTTTTAACTCTAACTTTAGTTTAGTTTTCAATAAAACTAGCTTGGTCACCTAGTAAAGCTGCATGGATCTTTTGCGGTTTCTAATAGCAAAAAAGGATTTTTGACAATGATAATTATGTAAGATTGTGGGATAAGAAGTAGGCAGAGAGAGAAATATATAAAAAACAACGATGTTATAAATATAGATATTTTTAAAATTTATTTAAACACTTTCTCATTTTTAAATGATGCGAGACACTTTCTCATTTAACTTTTATTTTTAACTAATGCCAGACACTATTTCATTTAACTTCTTTATAAAACCTCTTATCTTTTTCATCAACATGACCTATTTTGTAAAAAAAACATGATTAAACCTCTATCTTTTTTATTTATGTGGAAAAGAGGAAATATGTAAAAACTTGAAGTAATGTTTAAATGAATTTTTAAGTTAATGGAGATTAGATATTTAAATAGTCACAATGTTTTATCGGTATGGATATCTATACTACATATAATAAAAAAATAGTCAAAGGTGAAGAGTTGAAAAATTGAATTGTTGAAATTGGTCAAATTAGAGAGAAATGCATAGTATAATTAATACTTTTATTAAGACACCCCATTACTTAAAAATATAATAATTTATTCACATTGTACAATCAATTAAAAGCATATCTATCAAATTAAAAACAACTAATTAAAACACCACTTACTAAAAAGTACAATAAAATTTTCATAAGGTACAATTTAAAGAAGCTACAACATAATCCAAAATATAAAATAATTAAACACACTAATTAATGTTATTTTTAAAACACCCTAAAATGAAAAGTACATGTTATTATATACATTATACAATTTAATAAAACATACAAAACTTGTATAAAAAAATAGTTATCACTGCCTAAATTACTGACAAAACAAGAAAAGGCGGTCACACACGTTGGCTATACCTCTAAACTACAATATAATATTGACAATTGCATAATACCATTGCTTTTTGTAATGATTGAATCTATTATTACCAAAATCTTGATAACTTAAAACAATCCTATTAGAAATATACTCTCACACTTAGATCGACTTTACATAATTTTCTTGAAAACTGTATATTTTTGTTGCTATGCAACCACGCATCAGAATTATAGTTATTCGAAAATGATTTTTTAACGCTACAAATACAGTTTGTTGAAAGAACTTATGGGTCGTCGGAATTTTATAGAAAACTAGACACCGTTACCGCTAGGCGCGGGTACTCGTCTAGTAAGTATAAATGTAAATATATATTTTTTTTTTCTTGGAAAAGTCAAACCAAGAAGTACAATAAAAACCTCATAAACTCCTGCAATAGATAATCTGGTTGAGGATAAAACAAGGGTAATGCAAGAATGAAAAGAGACATAAAAGGCAGCTAGGTTTGTATTGTTTAAAAATCGCCGTTCCTGCTTGGCTTGCCTAGCTGATTCTAAACATCTAAATTCATTGTCGCATACAATTCTGAAGTCATATGCTGGATTTTTAAATTGTGATGTATTTGTTCTAGACAATTCTATTTTTAAATTGTTATCTATTTGCATGATACTTGTCATAATAATATAAAATAAACACTCACATATGCTTTCAGTCAACATTTAACTATTTAAGACTGATCGGTTAAAATCTCTTACAGCAGTTACAATCGTAACACCATAACACCAATAACACCGTTTACGTCAGCGCCACATCAGCTTTAACATTTAACATTAAAATTCCCAAAAAACACTCACAACCATAACATCCCAATAACACCATAACACCAATAATATTTCATATTTTCAATTTCAACCCCTAAACTAAAACAAACACTTCATTTATTAAACTAAAACAAACATTTCATTAAAACTAAAAACATATTACAATACGAGATTAAAAAAAATAAAATAAAAAAAATACAACGAAATAAAAAAAAAATAATAATAAACACACTGCAATTAAAAAAAACATAACAAATACTTATTCATCGCCGTCGCTCTCCTGTTGTTGTCCATGTCGCTCAAGATTCTTCTGCCAAACATGCTCCATAAGGTCCTGTTGGAGTTGGGTATGCGTTTGTCGGTCGTGTATTTCTTTTGCCTTACGACTGTGCGTATCACATCTTTCAACCCATCTTCGTTGCCTCAAATTTGCTGACGGATCCACCCACAGTTCGTTATAGTCACGTAAAGCAAATTTTTGATCTTTTATAATCATGTTATGCATAATAATGCAAGAATACATGATTCTACGTATCGTGGCAATTTCATATTGACGTGCCGGTTGTTGTAGTATACCCCAACGGCCTTGAAGAACACCAAAAGCACGTTCAATATCCTTTCGGGCACTTTCTTGTCTCCTTTTAAAGTACGTATGTTTTTCATCAGTTGTTGCCGTGAAGGATTTGACGAAAGTTGCCCACTGTGGATAAATTCCATCAGCCAAGTAATACCCCTGTTCATACCTAGTTCCGTTAACCATATAAGGTGCTTTTGGGGCATTGTCAGCAAGAAGGTCGTCGAATAACGGAGAGTTATCTAAAACATTGACATCGTTATTTGCCCCCGCCATCCCAAAAAATGCATGCCAGATCCATAAATCTTGAGAAGCAACAGCTTCAAGCATAATTGTTGGGTATTTTTATCACCCCTAGCAAAATGGCCTTGCCAAGCCACTGGACAATTTTTCCATTTCCAGTGCATACAGTCAATGCTACCAAGCATTCCCGGAAAACCATGTTTTTCTTCATGATGTTGATAAATTTTTTGAATGTCGGCCCATGTTGGTTTTCTTAAATACTCCGGCATAAACAAATCAATAATGCATTTGTTAAAATTATCAAGGCATACTTTTGAAGTACTCACACCCATTTGCAAGTATTCAACAAATGCATCAGGTGTGGTGACGTACGCCAATTGGCGTATGGCAGACGTACACTTCATTAGAGCACTTATACTCATTCGACCCGTACAATCGGGTGTTTGCCTAAAAAAGGTAAAATGATCTGGAATATTGTCGGAAGTATAAGATTCAATACCTTCAACTATTTGCAGGAATAGTTTCCGGCTCATACGAAATCTTCTACGAAAATTCCGGTTTGAATACTTACAACCTTGTACGAAATAATCGTTGCGCAGACGTTCTTCTGCAAGCTCACGTTCACGATATACATGGCTACGAGAACGACTAGGATGTTGAGATTCAATACCTTCTTGTTGTTCCAACTGAAGGTGATACTCGTACGCGGCCGCCATAAATTGGAAGTCCTCTTGGTCATCAACGTCTGACCAAGACAGGGGAATATCACCAGCTTGATTTGGATCCATTGTGAACGAATTTGATTTTTGAATTATGAAAGTGTGAAGAGGAAGTATATAAAGTTTGAATAGAAGTGTGAAAAAAATAGAGTTTTAGTAAATTTTTTTGAATTTCTAACGGATACTAGACGTTGAGGGACTAGTTGTGTAACTTTTTCACTTTTTTTTTTTTTGCCCTTAACGGGCGTTAGCATGACAACGGCTGCCCTATAACGCCGTTACCAATCCATGCCTCCAACGGGTTTAACGCCTCCAACGGCGTTAAACGTGCCCATAACGGCGTTACGCCGTTACCGTTGAAAGTGCTCTTATAATTTCTTTCAAAAGGCTAAAATTTTATTAGGCACAAATGGCCAAGGAAAAACAAAGAAAGCAGATTACAAGATCTCGAAGACAGAGATCCAAAAAAAAAAAAAAAAAGAAAAAAAAAAAACTTAAAAAGACCGGATAATTACATATAGCAACGTCTTGGGTCACCTATCCAGCTAGACCACACACCCGAAACTTTTTTGAATCTATGAGAAATCCAAAGAAGAGCTAACTTTTGAATCTGAGCAAAAGGGTCTGATATGATGATAACTTCTCTAAATTCGGGCGAGGAGAGATAAGCCGCATTCCTCCACTTCCAAATTAGCCAAAGAGCGACCGAACAAACACCTCTCATGTAATTCTAGCGTCTTGCTAGTTTTCTTTTATCAATAAATTGTTGTTCAAAGAAAAGAATTTAACATTTATGAATATAGTTTTAAAAAAAAAAGAAAAAAACATTTAAGAATAGGATAATTGGTAGTGTTTGATTCTTTATTTATTTATTTATTTTTTGAAACTTGTTAAACATAGCATGAATGACCACGTTTAAAGTGTTTAGACATAAAATAATTATTTGTACATTTATTAATAATTACCAGTACAGTTAATTTAACTTTCTCAACTAATCATGTTTCTATTTCTCAAACACATAATCTAAGAGCATTCATAATGCAAAAACTTACAAAAGCTTTTTACTATCTAAAAAGCTTTTAAAAGAGGTTTTTATGCATTGTATCAAAAGCTTTTTAAATAGCTTTTTACAAAGACTTGATAAACCTCCAGTCTTTAATAAAAGTTTTCTTTCTTTATAGATCAAGACGTTAAATGCATCAAGTTTTCAAAGATTTGATGCATTGCTCATGCTCTAAGGGCATCAACTATAAAGAGTTTTATAAAAAGGTCTAAAATCTATGAAAATGTTTATCTTTTGTTTCAACCATAATGAACTTGTGTTTTATATATATGTGGTATGAAGAGGTCCAAGATCCTAGACCTTTTCATAATTTAATGCATGTGTTATGTTTGAACATTTGATATAATTATAAAAAGTTTATACATAGTGGTAATAGGTTTATAGTTATAAATTAATGATTTGACATGTTATAAACCTATTTAAAAGGTCCACCATTATGGATGCTCTAAGGGCTATGTTTAGCAAAACATTTTTTCCTTTTTCAAATTTATACTGACGCATAACATACAGATAGAAAATTTGCATTTGTGTCACTCAAGAGGACACTTATTTTCAATGTGACTCAATTATGTGACATATCGTTAAATTTAGGACTCTAGAATGTGAACTGATAAAAACGCCCTTACTTTTGAAAGTAAATTGTCCTTGATACCATTTTTTCCTTCGAATGTTGTGAGGTTATAGTCAGATGATTGTACTTTTACCTCAACTTTACACATTTTCACATACTTATAACAGACTCATCTCTTTTAATCTCATTTATATGTACAGCATAAATTCAAACTAATTATGCCAAATAACGTATTATTTGGTGCTCTTTAATTTGATATCCACTTCGATATATTTTCAAAAGTTTTTTTTTTTTTTTTTTTTTTTTTTTTTGGTCAAAATGTATAAAAGACCGTAATATCTCACAGAATTTAATAATATACTTTTATATTATATAAATAAATAAATTGACTCTATCTCTTCGAATGAAACCCTTCTTTTCTCTCAAGAACCCTTCCTTTCATTAAAAATTTGTATTCTTCCTCCTACGAACCCTCTTTTCTTGTTGTGAAGCTCTGCGAATCAATTGTGAAACTCTCTTTCCACACCCATTATGAACTCATACCTGTTACGAACCCATTGCGAACCCCACCTATTACAAACCCCCTCCTACTTCCCACCTTCCTTCCTTCTCCCTCAATCCTCCATTTTTGATACCGCACTTCACACACCATTTTCTTTTAAAAGACCCACCTAGTTCCATACACTTTTTCTTTTTTACCTACATTTTTCATTCATTTTATCAACAATTTCTAGTTCTTATCAATTTACTATGTCGTAAAAGATTTTCGATCTTTTGTCTTTTAACAATTTTAATTGTTAGTTTATTCAATATTTAGTTGTTTATTGAAAAATTTAATATTTGTAAGTTGTTTCTTTATGTATTGCGAAGATTTGCAAAGTAAAACTAGATTAAAACAATGGAAAAATCATAGATTTTAGAAATGAAGTGTTTGAAAATTAGTAAATTAGTGCAAATGATGGTAGAAATGTTGCATAAGGGTATTTTTAACATTTTAGAAAGTAAAAAAAAGAAAAGGAAAATTTTCCAGTTTTAACAATATGACACAAAAATGAATTAAGTTAAAAATAAATATCATTTTAACTCACATAAATACAAATTTCTCTGCAGATATACGATCTGAAGCTAATACTAGTTTCTATTATCTAAGAAATGAAGCTTAGGTTTTGCCAACCTTCAAAACTTGAAAAGAAAGTGGGCCAATTTTTATTGAGAGAATTTTATATCTTCGCTTCCTAGCTTGATTAATACTAGCAGGGTACCCGCGCGTTGCGGCGGCGGGTACCCTGAAATAAAATTTTTCGTTGAATCATGTTTTTTATTTTATTATGTTCTTTTTGACAATAAATTTACGGATATCAAGAATTTTGTTTAGCCCTTGCCTGTTCGGGCTCGATCCCGTTGGCCCATGCCCGTTTAGCCCGCGCCAGCTCGTGCTTAAGCCCGTTATGGTGGATTCTGGTGTTATGAGAAAAAGTGCTGATGTGGCACCATTTTTCCCCACGACACCAACGGGGAAAAACGGGCTTAAGCACGAACTGGCGCGGGCCAAACGGGCTCGAGCCCGAACGGGCACGCGCTAAACAAAATTCTTGATATCCGTAAATTTATTGTCAAAAAGAACATAATAAAATAAAAAACATGATTCAACGAAATTTTTTATTTCAGGGTACCCGCCGCCTTATTTTTCAACACTTGTAACAATATTTTAAACAAATATACTTAACACAGATTTTCTAATAATATTATAGAAAGTATAAAATGAGATGAGTAATTTTTTTTCTTTTCTTTTTCTATAAAGCAAATGACCTACAAAGTTAACCATCCTTTATTTTATACTATCATTCAAAAGTTCAATTTAATCACCTTGTGTATTAATATTTCTAGGTTGTTGACTTCTTGCCATTTTTTTTCACCAATTTACGTAAAGTATTGAATGGATTGGCAATAAAGGCAATATTTTATGTCACTATTCGACCTTTTGTTACTTACAAAGTTGGTAATGGGTAGCCCAATTCACAACCCGAAATACGTACAGATATTTATTTAACTTTACCTAATGTATCTCATAACCCTAATCACAAACATGTCGCCTCCCTCTTTATTTTTCTCTCTGTCTGCAAGAAGAAGAAAAAAAATCCAAATCGTCCCTTAAAATCTTTTGTAATATTCGAACACCAACAACAGTAATCCGTTAGATCTAATCTGTCACAATTCTCAAATTCCGGTCATTTCTTAAATTAAATATGCATCATATTAATTCATTCATGGCATTTCATTTCACATTTAACGCGTAATTTTTATATTTAATAATTTTTATCGCGTGAGTTATTATTTTAAATATTTAACCCGTTACTTTCAAAAATGATCCCGAGGTATTTTTAAACTTACATTTAGTCTATAAAAACTATATTTTTAGTTTTCCTAGTGTTTCTAATTTATTTGGTACATTAATCGTTAAAGTTTAATTATTACGTCGTTTTTCTTAAAAATTTTACGATAATTATTTTATCACCCAAATTTCGCAAGGAAAGTATTTTTACAATTTTTATTATCTCATTACATCCTACTTTGATCTATTAAACATCTATTTTACTCAAAAACTTCTATTTACCTTACTTATACATTTTTCCTACAAACTAAACACAAATATATACAAATATAGTTTAAAAAAAATATATATATATATATAATTGAGGGACACTTTCCCCCTAAAACCGGCCCTATGGGGGGGGGGTGCAATAAATGTAGTTGATATTTTCTTTTGATTGTATAGATTTGCACTTCTTCCATATATCACATCATTTCTCACATTTATTCATTCATTTTCACTTATTCAAAGACAAGTAAAGTTTCTCTTTTCTTTTTTCTTCTCTCTATAAACCGGTTCTACAATGGGTTTGCTAGGGATCATCACAAGTTTTTCCAAAGATCAAGTGTTATAACAATCTAGTATATACTCTATATAAGGTTTTGAAATAAAAACCAAGAGTATTTAGGGTAATCCTTGTTACTTTCACCTCATCACTATCATTTGTAAGCTTGTTTTTTTTTATCATTTTCATGTTTCCTTGTCATTTTCATAAGTTTCTTTTTATTTTTGGAGCTTATATGCATGAGATGTGATTTATACCATTTATATCATGATTTTAGAGTTATTTATATACTTATGGTCATCCTATAATTATTCCCATGGTATTCTTTGGTCTTGATGGTGATTAGGAACCCATGACACCCTAAGAAGGTGTATGGTAGGATTAGATTAGCTTTGGAGTTGATTTGAAGGGATTAGAATAGGTTTTGTCCGAGAAAAACTATTTTCGATAATTATATTTTAGGTTCTGTCCTTGTTTCGAAATTCTGGAAAAACCTGCTGATGGTACGAAACTTTGGCCTTGATATTTAGAAAATATACTTTAAAACGAATCCGTGGCCTTTTGAACGGATAAAAACGGAGTTATAACGAAGCCGTGGTGAATTTTTAAAGTTTGACGACGAATTAAACACTTTTCAGAAAATTCAGCTTTGCTGTTTTTAGTATTTTCGGGTCAAAAACGAGCCTTAAGCTTCACAAATTATTTCGACTTATCAAAAATATATTAGTTTACTTCGATACGAAGCTAAGGACATATTTTACGTAGAAAACGGATTTAAAACGACAAATATATGCACGTTTTTATAAAGTTGCCGTAACTATTATTTTCTGAAAAATTATATTATTTTTACGTTACAAGTATTTTATTAGCTGTAAGGGCTATGTTTGCGGCAGTTTTTAACTATGATATGAAACTTTTTGGAACGAAGTGTCTTCTAGTAAAATCAAGTTCACCGGCCATATTTTTCAAAACAAAAAGCCGTTTGTCAAGCGGAGTTTTAGTAAATAAATGACGGATGTTCAAACTTGGCCGAAACTCATTTTCTGCACACAATTAGCAAAAACCACCATCTTTAGCCCTTGATATCTTTATGATCAAGACCTTTTGGACGAAAACTCCTGAACTGAAACTTTTAGATATCGATACAAACTTTCCAAAACCGTCTAGTTCGTTCTCTAACGATCGACGTACACCGTTTTACGACTACTTTTCCGGAGCCATTTTTGTTAATTTCATGATTTTTCCGACGACATTGTTTTGCGACGAAAAGTGGTAATTTCACCAAAAATCATTATAAAACCATTGTGGGATGATATTTTGACGTAAAAACATGTAAAGTCATTCTGATGGGTCAAGACGTCAAAAGAGTATTTTTCGACGACAAGTAATATTTTCAAAAACTCGTAAATGGTATAAATAACATACGAAGTGCATGCATAACATTATATTGCAACTCATTGTATATCATATCATTCATAATAGGGCAGTTTCGGGATTCACGCTACATTTCGGTGTAACCACTTTTGTCATCGCATATATTCACCAAGTGAGTAATCACAAACCCCCTTTTTACCGTTTTACTATATTTTTGGGGCGAAATGCATGAACCATACTTGAATTAAATTGATTCTTACTTTTGTGAACTCTTTTAATTAGAACTTGTGAACTCGAATCAAATCCTTGAACTTAATTACGAAATTATGACTTGTTAGAACTTATTGAACCGTACATGTTATGACCTTGTCCTAAAGTCTCGCCTTGTTGGTGGAGCGTCTCAATAAATCTCGCCTAGGTGGTCGAGTGACAAATAAGTCTCGCCTTGTTGGTGGAGCGTCTCAATAAATCTCGCCTAGGTGGTCGAGTGACAAAGAAGTCTCGCCTTGTTGGTGGAGCGTCTCAATAAATCTCGCCTAAGTGGTCGAGTGACAAAGAAGTCTCGCCTTGTTGGTGGAGTGTCTCAATAAATCTCGCCTAGGTGGTCGAGTGACAAAGGAGTCTCCCTTGTTGGAGCAGTGCGAAGCCTCCTATGTTCGGAGCATCCCTAAATTATTATTATATTCGTGGTACTATATTGTGAACTATTATGACCGCCTATACTTGACCACTTGACGCGATATATTTTTGTGCAATGGGTTGTGTACACACAGGTTGCAAGTTTTGTATGGGCGGAATTTGGAACTGAGTGGATACACAATGCCTTTGCTTTGAGAACTATTTTTCGTTGACCGAAAGCTTTGTATATTTCTTATGAGTTTTCTTATTTCACTAAACGTGTTTACTCACCAACTATTTTCATAGTTGACCCGTTTTTCTCTCATGCATTTCAGGTGATCGTTAGTAAGTTTTTCTATCAAGTCTTGCATAAAGAAGTTTTCACTGGTCGCTACAAGTCGTATGTAATAAAACTCAATATTTTGGAATCTAAACTTTGTAATATATTTGCCGATGACGGCTAAACTAGTATTGTAATGGAGTATTATTTCTTTTTAATCTTAATGTTGGTATGTTCTATTATCTTGTGCTTATGTTCCCTTCCGTTACACCTCGTGTTTCCGCCTCCGGCGAGGGTGTGACAGATTGGTACCAGAGCCAAAGGTTATAGAGAATGCCGATTTTTCAAAAATAAAAATCACAGCTATAACCGGAATAATTTTTTTTTCGTATATTATTTTATTAAACATTGAACACCATTCGAGTCAACTAGTCCTATCGTTGCATTGTTACTCATAAATTATACATAACCTGATCAACTATGTCTAATTTATGAAGAACCATGCAATGATAAGAGTGGTAGTTTTAAATCATGTTAGTCGAGTCTTTAAAGTCTGGTCACCTGAAGTTGCATTGGTCGGGTGGGTATGCATGGCATGTTTTTACGTTCACGTCTACATTACCGTACCTTGTTCATATCTTCTCTTTTCCATCTTTCGACTTGTTAGACATATCACGATTCTGATCCTGTCATATTTCGATCACTATAACACACATTACCACCGTTCTGCACCTCATCTGACTTCGTTCGAATGTCGTTTACTCAACCCGATGTTTTGGTCCTCTGCAAGATCATGGCTGCAAGAAACACACGCTCAGGAGGTAACAACAATGACAATCCAAACAACAACGCTGCTAGAATAGCGGACCTACTCACCCAAATTATAATACATCTCGATGCTAGACGAACCAACAACGGAGAAGGTACTTCAAACAATGGACGAAAGCGACAGGAGGATCACCAGGGAAGCCGAGACCAGAATCAACAAGACAAGAGGCAACGAATAACCAGGAACTATGGAGCGACTACCCAGGAGCGCAAAAGATATAAAGGTCCACATCCTTTGTGTACTCGATGTAATTATCATCACTCAGGAGACTGCCGAAGGTGCGGCAAATGTGGACAGACGGGCCACTTCTCTCGAAATTGCTCAAACAGAACTGGGAATCAAGGACAGAGAAAAGCATGCTACGAGTGTGGAAGTCTAGATCACCTTCGCAATACCTGTCCAAAGCTGAAAAGAACTCCCAATCAAGGAGGTAATCGTCCAAACTTGGCATTAGCAATAGAAGGCCCACAAGATCAGAACATTGAAATTCCTCCCGCACGTGGTCGAGCATTCTATTTGGGTACCGAGGAAGCCCGCGACGCTTAACGGGTACATTCTTTTGAGCAACCACCTTATTTCTGTACGACATGATTTTGAGTGCATAACTTCCTTCCAATTCTTACCACGTTCACGACCTTGCTTAATTTGAGACCTATTGATATCGACCTTAGTTGTTATATATTTTGTTGATTGGATTTGATTGTGTAAGCAAATCGAATATCGAGCGAATCTTTCAAAAGACTTCATTCAAGGATTTGGAATCCTACCTTTCTAACAACTTGTTTCCTAGCTTGATCTAGTGACAGTTCTTGTTTGATGAGTTGCGAAAATCAAGCTAAGAGACAAGTTTACTCAAGTCGGTTTAGTTTAATCTCATGACAGTTCTTGTTTGATGAGTTGTGAGATTAGATTATAATCGACAACCTAAAGGTCTTTTGAGAGCTACGTTCGATATTGGGCGAGTTTATCCTATCTAATCTAATCACGGGCATGTACTTAGTTGAATGGGGAACCTGTACGCATGGGCATTGATATGATCAATTAGACTGTTCGTATGAGCATGAACTTTTAGAACTCTTGTCGAGGTTCGGACCATAGTATCGTTAATCGAATCACGGGGACGTGATTCCGCTGACATGGGAAGAATGTCACAATTCTCAAATTCCGGTCATTTCTTAAATTAAATATGCATCATATTAATTCATTCATGGCATTTCATTTCACATTTAACGCGTAATTTTTATATTTAATAATTTTTATCGCGTGAGTTATTATTTTAAATATTTAACCCGTTACTTTCAAAAATGATCCCGAGGTATTTTTAAACTTACATTTAGTCTATAAAAACTATATTTTTAGTTTTCCTAGTGTTTCTAATTTATTTGGTACATTAATCGTTAAAGTTTAATTATTACGTCGTTTTTCTTAAAAATTTTACGATAATTATTTTATCACCCAAATTTCGCAAGGAAAGTATTTTTACAATTTTTATTATCTCATTACATCCTACTTTGATCTATTAAACATCTATTTTACTCAAAAACTTCTATTTACCTTACTTATACATTTTTCCTACAAACTAAACACAAATATATACAAATATAGTTTTAAAAAAAAAATATATATATATAATTGAGGGACACTTTCCCCCTAAAACCGGCCCTATGGGGGGGGGGTGCAATAAATGTAGTTGATATTTTCTTTTGATTGTATAGATTTGCACTTCTTCCATATATCACATCATTTCTCACATTTATTCATTCATTTTCACTTATTCAAAGACAAGTAAAGTTTCTCTTTTCTTTTTTCTTCTCTCTATAAACCGGTTCTACAATGGGTTTGCTAGGGATCATCACAAGTTTTTCCAAAGATCAAGTGTTATAACAATCTAGTATATACTCTATATAAGGTTTTGAAATAAAAACCAAGAGTATTTAGGGTAATCCTTGTTACTTTCACCTCATCACTATCATTTGTAAGCTTGTTTTTTTTTATCATTTTCATGTTTCCTTGTCATTTTCATAAGTTTCTTTTTATTTTTGGAGCTTATATGCATGAGATGTGATTTATACCATTTATATCATGATTTTAGAGTTATTTATATACTTATGGTCATCCTATAATTATTCCCATGGTATTCTTTGGTCTTGATGGTGATTAGGAACCCATGACACCCTAAGAAGGTGTATGGTAGGATTAGATTAGCTTTGGAGTTGATTTGAAGGGATTAGAATAGGTTTTGTCCGAGAAAAACTATTTTCGATAATTATATTTTAGGTTCTGTCCTTGTTTCGAAATTCTGGAAAAACCTGCTGATGGTACGAAACTTTGGCCTTGATATTTAGAAAATATACTTTAAAACGAATCCGTGGCCTTTTGAACGGATAAAAACGGAGTTATAACGAAGCCGTGGTGAATTTTTAAAGTTTGACGACGAATTAAACACTTTTCAGAAAATTCAGCTTTGCTGTTTTTAGTATTTTCGGGTCAAAAACGAGCCTTAAGCTTCACAAATTATTTCGACTTATCAAAAATATATTAGTTTACTTCGATACGAAGCTAAGGACATATTTTACGTAGAAAACGGATTTAAAACGACAAATATATGCACGTTTTTATAAAGTTGCCGTAACTATTATTTTCTGAAAAATTATATTATTTTTACGTTACAAGTATTTTATTAGCTGTAAGGGCTATGTTTGCGGCAGTTTTTAACTATGATATGAAACTTTTTGGAACGAAGTGTCTTCTAGTAAAATCAAGTTCACCGGCCATATTTTTCAAAACAAAAAGCCGTTTGTCAAGCGGAGTTTTAGTAAATAAATGACGGATGTTCAAACTTGGCCGAAACTCATTTTCTGCACACAATTAGCAAAAACCACCATCTTTAGCCCTTGATATCTTTATGATCAAGACCTTTTGGACGAAAACTCCTGAACTGAAACTTTTAGATATCGATACAAACTTTCCAAAACCGTCTAGTTCGTTCTCTAACGATCGACGTACACCGTTTTACGACTACTTTTCCGGAGCCATTTTTGTTAATTTCATGATTTTTCCGACGACATTGTTTTGCGACGAAAAGTGGTAATTTCACCAAAAATCATTATAAAACCATTGTGGGATGATATTTTGACGTAAAAACATGTAAAGTCATTCTGATGGGTCAAGACGTCAAAAGAGTATTTTTCGACGACAAGTAATATTTTCAAAAACTCGTAAATGGTATAAATAACATACGAAGTGCATGCATAACATTATATTGCAACTCATTGTATATCATATCATTCATAATAGGGCAGTTTCGGGATTCACGCTACATTTCGGTGTAACCACTTTTGTCATCGCATATATTCACCAAGTGAGTAATCACAAACCCCCTTTTTACCGTTTTACTATATTTTTGGGGCGAAATGCATGAACCATACTTGAATTAAATTGATTCTTACTTTTGTGAACTCTTTTAATTAGAACTTGTGAACTCGAATCAAATCCTTGAACTTAATTACGAAATTATGACTTGTTAGAACTTATTGAACCGTACATGTTATGACCTTGTCCTAAAGTCTCGCCTTGTTGGTGGAGCGTCTCAATAAATCTCGCCTAGGTGGTCGAGTGACAAATAAGTCTCGCCTTGTTGGTGGAGCGTCTCAATAAATCTCGCCTAGGTGGTCGAGTGACAAAGAAGTCTCGCCTTGTTGGTGGAGCGTCTCAATAAATCTCGCCTAAGTGGTCGAGTGACAAAGAAGTCTCGCCTTGTTGGTGGAGTGTCTCAATAAATCTCGCCTAGGTGGTCGAGTGACAAAGGAGTCTCCCTTGTTGGAGCAGTGCGAAGCCTCCTATGTTCGGAGCATCCCTAAATTATTATTATATTCGTGGTACTATATTGTGAACTATTATGACCGCTTATACTTGACCACTTGACGCGATATATTTTTGTGCAATGGGTTGTGTACACACAGGTTGCAAGTTTTGTATGGGCGGAATTTGGAACTGAGTGGATACACAATGCCTTTGCTTTGAGAACTATTTTTCGTTGACCGAAAGCTTTGTATATTTCTTATGAGTTTTCTTATTTCACTAAACGTGTTTACTCACCAACTATTTTCATAGTTGACCCGTTTTTCTCTCATGCATTTCAGGTGATCGTTAGTAAGTTTTTCTATCAAGTCTTGCATAAAGAAGTTTTCACTGGTCGCTACAAGTCGTATGTAATAAAACTCAATATTTTGGAATCTAAACTTTGTAATATATTTGCCGATGACGGCTAAACTAGTATTGTAATGGAGTATTATTTCTTTTTAATCTTAATGTTGGTATGTTCTATTATCTTGTGCTTATGTTCCCTTCCGTTACACCTCGTGTTTCCGCCTCCGGCGAGGGTGTGACATAATCGAAGCTATAACGAACGCAACCCACTATGTTTCTTCTCTACTCGTCTCAATTAATCCACACAAATCAAAGCACATGAACATGAATGGACCTAATCACCTTTTAAATATCAAGAGACGTTGAAGTGTTGTTAAGGTTATTGGCTTCAAGATCTGAAATAAGGTCTCGGGTAGGTTTCTTTTGATTTCAAGTAGTGTAGTGGTTGTGTCGTTTGATGATTTTATCGTGTCTTGATTCAAGATCGATGATGGGTTTTGGTGTTTAAATCTTTTAAAGATTTATTACAAAAAATTGGAAACACAAACTTGAGATCTGCGTTATTTTTCTTTTTCTTGCTGAGTTCGTGAGATGGTGATTTCGATCTAGAAATAATAAGAAATACCAGTTATGATATGGTATTTCTTGCTGAGTTTTGTAATGCTCGGTTTGATGTGGGTCGGGTTATGATATGATATACCAGTTATGGGATTTTGAAAGAATCTAAGTAACAAAACGTATGGGATTTCAAGAATCAATAAAGCTTCTGCCATGTTCATACAAATAATAAGAAATACCAGTTAAGATATGGGATTTTGAAGTATATGTTTTATTAATTTGAATCTTTGAATATAGGTATTTCTTAGTGCGTGAGCAGCAAAGAACTGAAAGAAAATGGTATCTTGGTCAAGAAGAATCTTTATACATGGTTTTAAGTTTTTATGTGAAGCAAATGTTGTACATCATGATTAGAGACATGTACTTTTGTGTGAAGGGGAGTTTTAAGTTTTGTATTAATTGTAGTTTGATTTGTATTTGTATTTGTGCTTTAACTATTGTAACTAATGCTTTTTAACTTGTGCATTTGCTTAAAATTCTATATTTGGAAATCTTAAAACATTTAATATGAGGGAAGTTCATCCCTCTATTATAAGATAGTTAGATTTAGTAACATACAACTATTAAATGTACAACGCACAAATTAAATTATCAAAATAAAACTGATGGTCTACAAATTATCTTCTTGTTAATATATGCCGAATAACATTATGCATTACGCATTCAATGATCGTATGTCGGGTATATATATGACATATATTAATCAAGCTGGAAATGTGAGATATGAAATTCTCCCTTTATATAATATGTGTGAAGTGCTTGGGGATCGAATGGCATCATTGTTTACATTGTTGTGATGTTCCCTGTCTTGCCTACCAGTGACAACAAACATTTGTTAGTTGTATATTAGTTGTTTGTGATTAGCTAGTGATAAGGAGGCATTTATGGGTGATTACCATCATTCATCTTACAACATTGACACAAATGATGAGGATTACTTTTTATATTAAGCAACAGAAGTTTAATCACATGTCCATTTTCTTTTTCTTTTTTTAAATAAAGACTTTTGAACTTTAACAAGACTTCACGTATACGGTTATCCAGGAGAACAAGTAATCTTAGAAAAATAAGCTCAGGTGTAATGTCATTAAGCATCATATAGTTCAATTATTTAAGTTTCTTATGTTTACAAGTGTTGAATCCTCTTGACAACAAATTGATCATACTTCACAAAGTCTTATCATTCGTATTATTCAATGCTTTCAAGTGGCGACAAGAAAATGAGTTAATAGGATATGGTATATCTCTATTTTGCATTGAAATATTATTCGGAGATAGGATTAGCTAGCATTATAGGATCATACAAAATAGATAACAAGTCTAAAACTACATTCAGCTCAATGGGCTACAATCAGTATCAGGTAAGGACAGATCTCCAGACCGGGCCCAATGGGCTAAAATCTTATATTAGCAATTCAATTTCAATAAAATATAGTACTATTTTGACAAGAGATAGAATGAAACACATCAACTCTATCAGGTACGATACAATATTCAATAGTTAGAATAACTTAAGAGCTACAAATAATAATGTTACCATGAAAATGAATAAGGCAAGAGTAAATACAACATTTTCGGCTACAACATGCGATCAGCACCAGAAGGTAACCTTCGAAAGAAATTTGCAGGCATTGAAGGTAGTTTAGTCCGAAACCTCGGATGTCTCAGATAATAAAACACAATAAGAAGCGCGACCACTTGAAATGGTGTGACATACAACACAACCGCTGCGATCAAACAAAATGTAACAAACAATGCTGATGCTCGTGGGTCACGCCAATTCAACAATGAGTGAAACCTTTCACCTTGAGTTGCAAAGTCACCCGCCACGGTTTGTATCTTACCTCCAATACTTCTTAATCGATCATATCTCATACGGACTAAATCCGACCCTTTAGAAGTTGGGAACGTGTCAAACTCCTCATCTAATTCGTCAAAGCTCACAGCATCCGCGTGTGATAGTCCAATATCCATATGAGGAGGGTGCCTCGGCTTCCATCTGTACCTCCATATCCCGACAACAAAGAGGTACAGGAAAGCCGTAGGCAGTATTAGCTCGGGACACAATATTAGTATCACGAAAAGTATGTGGATTAAAAGTGTCGTGATTGGGTTTTTCCAATGGCATACTAAATCGAGCCATTTTATTAAACTTAAAAAACTGCTAGCAACGTTTACTATTCGGAAAAAATTAGCTTTGCTTCTTCGTATGCTCCACATGTTGGAATCAACGTCTAGCATGTACTCGACTACTTCTTTCTTCAAAGGTGGCTCGGCACGCGATAACCTAGACGAGACTATATTGATCGCGTGGTATCTTAAGGTATTCGTTTGATTCATTGACAACGGATGAACGTAATGCATTTTAGGTAAAATTGGCTGCGAGTATTTGTGCAACATGTTGATATACGATGTGCACGAAAACCTCACAGCCAATTGTACCTCACCCATTTTCTTTACGCCTGAAGGGTGTAAAACAATGAGTGGGTACGAGTGTGTGTACACTCGTTCTGTTTCAAGTGTTGATAACCGAATTCTTACTTTCCCGACCCTTAAATCTTTATTTGATCCATTTAAGTGCCCGTTATCAAACACCCCAATTGTTATAACCGTACATGGATCGTAAACTTCCCAAGTGTACTGCTCGTTCCAAGTTGGTGAAAAGCTATCAACAATTGTCCGAGTTCGAACCCATTTGTTTCCATATTTTGCCACACAATATGCATCAGTTGTTGCCCTACCCTCGTGTGATTTCATCGGTGACAATCCTTTCGCGCTAATAATCCCTAACTCCAAAATCCCAATACCCGATTTCCATATTTGCTTCGCAGTAGGCCTTAAATCACTACTATAATTTGTCGATTCGTCTAAAACATGGTACCCACCATCCAGACACACTCGTAAATGAATCTTACTTGCAAACTTCACCTCTTTCTTCTCGCCGTCTATGACCACATGTTTCTCGAGGTTATGCCACTTCGAATGAACCGCCTTATTGTCCCAACGTCGTTGCACTCCATGCAACGGCAACAAGCATCTTCCCAATACCTCGCCTCTATTACCTCGGTCTTCAACCGTTATCATCAAAGCCTCTTCAAATGGCTCCGCCACCACGAGAACTAAGTCATGGTTCCAAACCGGGTTAACCGTCCTCAACGAAGAAACCGGGGTACTTGTGGCATGATTCCCCAAAGCCACTCTAACACATACATCAACCGGTTTATTCCTATCACTAGGAAGCAAATCTTGACACTCGATAACATTGACTCTAACATACCAAAGTTTCGGGGACAAGTAAACTTTTCCTCGAATCTTTGACACACCTTCCCGGATCGTGGCAGCATCAGAATGCCACGCATCCGAGAAGCACTCGTCAGCCTGGGTCCCATGCCAGACTGCGAGCATAATCTCGCCACGTTTAAGTTTGTCCCCCTTTTTGTCCTCCAACCTATACCATTGTGGTGCCAAGGGGCTATCCGGGGGCACTCTTCTAGGTACATCAATCAATTCAAACGAGATTCTTCCTATAAAATCATCCTTAACAACATCTTTGTCCATAACAACTATTTCAACAAAGGATGCTTGGATTCGGTCTTGTGAAAACGCGAAAACATGGTCCCACTCGGGGTTTTGCTTCTTTTCGAAGTGTCGTGTGCGTCCGTGGTAGTTTCCTAGCTTAACTTGGACATAAGGGTCACAACCTCCTGTCATATCTTTTGATGGTAAATCTTTTGCTTTAACGACTCGAACGTAAAGATACTGCATTTGTTCGACGAGGTCGTAGGTTGTAGTGAGCTTGTCGACTCCCGCATAGTTGCCTGATCCCACGATTTTCGGGCGGGTTTCCTTGAGGGCGAATTCTTCAGATGTTGCACGTTGCATGGTTGAATCTTTTTTCTTTATCAAAATTATGACACAAAAAATCGGATTATAATGAAATTTCAAGCAAGTTGATTTTGTTTTTGTGAGTTTTTGCGGGTTATTTGGATGAAAAAAGACAAATTATTGCATGAAAAAAGGAAGAATTCTCAATAATATAATGTAAGATTGAAGCTTTGATATGTACATATATAAAAAATGAAATTGAAAACTCGTGTTATATACACTCTTTAAAGAATTCTTTGACTAGGTACTAAATCAAATATTTGCACAAGTACATATGTATAGACCAGATATATGTGTGATGTAATACAATAAAAGTAAGATTTTGTTAGTTACTTTCTAAGAACTTCAAGTTTTTACTTTAAGTAGTGTTGTAAGAAAAATGTTTTACTAGCAAATATGTTTTACTATGAGAATTCATAAAGTAACATATGAACATAATATTTGAGGTATTTGGTTTAATCTTTTAATTATCTATGATTGTTTTGATCAGAAGTGTACCTATAAGTTGGTTATTGTGTGTAAGAAATTGGTGAAGGTTGAACCACCCACCAACTCTTAACGACTAGAACAATAAAAATCTACTAAAGTTACTCAGAGTTGTTGATTTGTGTTAGTATTTTAGTAGGAGTAACCTCAACCTACATAAAAAAAAAATATCTTTTTGAAAACGTATTGTATATGCCAATGAAATCTAAAGATTAATAAAATGATACAAAACCAAAGTTTTGTACTTATTTCTGCGCTTAAATAAATAAGTATTAAAATAGGAGCGTGTCTATGGATAATCATTAGGCCATATTTTCAATTGTCCAAAAATACATCTATAAGTCACCTTCACAAAATCATTTACTTTAAGATAGGATGGACCAATCACAAAAACAACACTAATTTTCACCTTCATAAATGAAATGGTTGATTGATTAGGTGACTCCCCAAGTGTAACATTCATTAAAACATCTATTTCTTGGCTAACATACTTTACTAATAATGAGACTTGTAAACTTGTACTATAAGTTATTAAGGACTCTATTTGCAACTTTGAGGCATTGCAAAAACGTTACTATTGTATTATGTTACTTTTGTTCAAGCAAGATATATGATTGTATAATACGGAGCAACTTATGATTAGGGATTTAGGGAGCTTTCATGGGTCCAAAACCAATTGCTATACTCAATCTATCATCAATGGCTAAACTGCTGCCTTAACTTTCTAGTTTTACATGTTTCAGTATATCTAGATTAATAATGTTTTTAAATTTTTTTAACAGTTTACTAGCAAATAGAGCAGTCTCCATTAAACTTAAAACTAATTAATAATCTCAAACAAGTTGTTTTCCATGTTAGCTGTGGTGGTTTAAGAATTAGCCTACCTATTATCCTATTCCACCATTTTCTACATGCATGCACCTTGTACATATTCTTTATTGTTATATATGTTGCTTGCTTAACTAGAAATAATGAAATATCCTAACAATCATGCTTAATATAAGTATCGCATCCTGAAAATTTTCATATTTTCTCTTTTAGTTTTCAAGAATATTTTGAGCTACATATTATAGGTTTAAATTTTATTAATAAGACCAAAAATGATATTTTCACTAATGTTGGTTAATACCCTTAAGTAGTGATATGTGGAGATCATATATATCTGTTGTAGCTTTAATTTATTTGCTGACACTAACAAGGTCATGCATGCTTATGCAGTAGCAGATATGGAGATCAAACCCAATGTAAAAAGTTATACAATTTAGAATCAAAACCGGGCCTACGACTAATCACATAGTCCCCAAAATCACTGACCTGAGTATAGTGGTTATACTAAATGACCAAATCACTTTGAAGGATTCAACATCAAGCCTCAATGGTTGCTGATTATGGTGGTAGTTTATTACTTTGGTTTATTTGACTTATTTATAAGAAGATACTAGAGGACTCTTGCCTAAAGTTTTTTACTTTAACAGATGCTCCTTGTTTTGTTCCAGATTCAAGCATTGCATCCAATACTGCAATATTTCGTGCACCTTCAATATACGAGCAGCGAGGTTCAGCTTCATACTTACCACTCTGCGCATAAGTTAAAAATATAGTAAATCATATATAACGTCATATCACACAACTCCATAATCTTTTGTTGGCCTCAATGGGGTATGGATCAATGGTCGTTCTAACTTATGTCAAAATATACCAAAACAGAATTGAAACAAAGGTTCTATGAATTGCTTTGTATTAATCAAATATATGTCATCTAATGATTATGTACAATGTGCTAAACTATTTATACTAAATGAATGGGTACAATGAAAGGATGTGTCGTTTGGGAGATAACTGCCATATAGCAGTTATATTGTAACTGCCATTTAGCAGTTACTTTGTAACTGTCATTGTGTTGACTTTTTGTGTTTGACCAATTGGGTTGACCGGATCATATGGGTTGACTGGGTCGATTGGGATTAACCCAATATTCTCCCCCTTAATCACAATCGCTTTGTTGTAGATCTTTGACTCCGATTAGTTGTCTCATTGTTAGGAATCTAATCTTCGGTAGTGCTTTTGTGAGCATGTCAGCCTTCTGAAATTCTCCACTTATAAACTCGACTTGTAAATATTCTCTTACGACGCATTCTCGTATAAAATGATATTTTATGTCAATGTGCTTACTCCTTCCATGAAATACAAGATTCTTCAGTAGTTCGATGGCAGACTTGTTGTCGACCATTATTGTAACCTTTTCTTCTTGGGTATGTGTAAGCTTGCTTAGTAATCTCTTTAACCATAATGCTTGTGTTGCTGCTGCTGTTGCTGCAATGAATTCAGATTCACATGATGTGTAGGATCGAATATTTATTGTGTTGATGATTCGGGTGGTCTTGGATGATCAAAATACATGTTTGCCATTAGAGAGAGAAAGTAGAGAGTTGGGAGATTTCTTGGTAGAGACTTGGTTCACAAATGGAAAGTTAGATTATGAGAAAAGCTCCACCCCTTCCATGGATGGAAGGGGTATTTATAGTTACACAATACACGACCTCCTATCGGCCTGTGGATCAGGCATACAGTGGGTAAAGACCCGTCCTTCCTCCACGGTGTTACACTACGCTAAACTAAACTAATAACTAACTAATAAACTGATAAATAACGTAAACAACGACAAATCTACGAGCTAACATATGCTAGACCATTATTGGGGTGACCGACTCTTTAACATGGAATTTCCAATTCCTAACAATCTCCCCCTAAGGGAGGTCACCCCATGTTTTACATTTTGAATCCTAGCATTCTATTAAATCTTCAGTCTTGAGCTCGTAGACTTGAATTCTTCAATATCTGCATCTTTGTGCTTTTGTAGCGATTCTTCAAAGTCCGCATTGATTTGTACTTTTAGTGGAGGCCTTTAACTGATCCACATCTTTGATGATCTTCGAGCTTTCTTTGAGATCGTCAGCCACAGTAAATCTCTCTGGATCATCCATAGTTGTGTTGCCTTCATGTGATGTTGTGACTATCGGACCGACATGCTCACACTTTTGAATCATGACATCTTTCCATCAGAGTAGCGGAAGCTTTACTAGTTCATGATATTTGCAGCAGCGTAGCAGAAGCATAGTATAAAAATATCAGAACCAGGTTATGTAGATATGCACCAGTCATGATTTCTTCAATTAAGTGTGGATGCTGTGAGCATGCGGCTTTGGAATGACTCCTCAATTCTGATCAGCTGCAACCGTCCAAATGTACCTGCAAACAACAGTTAGCAATAAAACACACGAAAGTGTCTTTGATCACTTTCGTTGAATTGAGGTACACGGCCCACGGTTCCCCGTTGATCAGTACAAGTACTGCCTGTGATCAGGTAGGATTCCTAAGAATCTCCTTGACAGGGTTTCGCAGCTGTTCTAGCTGTTCTCAAACCGGAACGTCTCAAAGAAGACAACACGGAGTGAGTGAACCAGCGAATTGAGATTCACTGATTGATGAAAAATGATTTGAAAAACAATCGCGTATTGCTTGAAGAAAGAGTTTTGCAATACGACGGAGGTTTTATGAGAAAGATCAATTTTCAATCAAAAATACTTTTTGTATTTGAAAAGAGTACACATTCGACGTGCTAGCGAAAAGAAGAGATTCGCACATCGAACGGTTTTTCCAAAAGTATTTTTTCAATCAGAGATACTTTTTGTATTTGAAATATGAATACACATTCGATGTGCTAGAGAAAAGAAGATTTGCACACCGAACGGTTTTTCCAAAAGTATTCGTCAATTCCATTCCTGGACCAAGGTTGATTCAAGATTGAATCTCCCCATCGTTTCTATCCAGTTGTCACAAGTTTGATCTTACGAGAAGATCTCACATGTCACCCACCAAGAGCTTGTTTGATGTTGGCTCTAGAAGGATTTCCATCTTCATTGTGAATATTTTTATATATCACTCGGATGTTCTGGCAATACCACAAGGATAATGCGTAGGACTCTTAATATATTCTTACTTTCCACATTGTGTGAAACAGCAAGTCTTCAAGAATAGTGTCCTAATGAGATGTTGTGGATGATCTCTTGGCTCTAGACTCAATTGTGCATATTTGGTTCCTATTTCGGAGACTAGGGAGAGGGTCTCCTTCTTCAATATCAACAATCTCTAAGAGAAAGTCGATAGATTATGTCGGTTCCCCGTGAGAATGAAACAAGCCCTTTTAAGAGGAACTTGAGTAGCTTGGGAAGTTAGGTGCAGTGCGTCACTGGGTCCATGACGTCTTGTCTTCAATACCGGCGTTACCTTAGTAACCACCAGTAGCATATGTATTGAACCCGGTTTCTGCCCTAAGGTTGAATTATTGGAGGGCTATTTCTTTTCACCCTTTCACATTCATTTCTTTTTCATTCTTCAACCCTTCAGTGCTTACCGAGACTTCATAACTAGAACCTTGTTGGGTTTATTCCAGTACTAGCTCTGTCTCAGTCCGCACTCTTCCCATATCTCACTTTTCTCTTTTTTTCATCATACCTAAGGACTCTACACTATCTAGTGGATTGTCCCTGGGTAGATCCCTCCGGCTCTGGCTGGATCGTGGGAACTAATACCTAACATTACCATCCTTATAACTCCATGCATAAAGTAAAATGGTCGGTCTTTTGGTATAGTTCATTCCTTCTCGAAACCAATTGAAAAATCATTTGGAAAAACAATCAAGGTACTTGTGATACGAGATCAAAGCATTTTGTACCTTAATAGTTTTGATCATTTAGAAAACCTCCCCCTCAACATGTGCATATGATTTAGAAATTGTTTAGCACATGGAGGCAAGAGGACTTTGAAATATTTTCTTTGATCACTATTTTCATAGAAAAAGCCATTTGATTTTCTTGGTAAATTCTCCCCCTCAATATGTGCATAGGATATTTGAAATCATTTTATCACATAGAGGAAAGATTTATTTTTGAAGTACAACCACGATCACACAAACCATTAAGAAACCATTTGCTCCCCCTCAATATTTGCTTCGAGATTCGAAAGCGTTTAGCACATATGAGAGAGCAGCCTGCACATTTGAATCAAATCGATCATCAATTATCAGATTTCATTATTAAATCACAAATTCTCCCCCAATCAAAAATATCAAACCCTTTGAGATTTTGGATCCCAAGTGATTTAATAAGGTTTATAAAACATTGGAGAATATGTGGCCATGTTTAAATACTCATCATATTTTTGGATAAATCCTCCTCCTCAACATGTGCATCGTGTATTTGAAATCGTTTGACACATGGAGGCAGGAGTGCCTTTAAAGGACTAAAACCAATTCCATTTAAACAGATAAGAGATTTAAATCACTATCTCTCCCCCGATCAAAAATTTCAAACCAATTGAGATTTTGGATCCCGATTGATTTTGTTAGGTCACTAGTTTTATAACACAAGCTTAATAGAAAGAGATAGAGGGGAGAAGATAGGCGGATGAACAATACACACACAAACACACACACGAAATACTATGGATGGTTAGGCGTAGAGTATGTGAAAGAAATGCATTGAACAACCAACCCTCAAATGAGGGTTTACAAGAGTATTTATAGGAGGGAAGCTAGGGCAACACTCCTAGTTCCCATCCTTTCTTATATGGGCTTGGGCCTAAGCTTATGGGCCTTCTACATAAGCTAGACCTTAAACAAACATAAAGGCCATAATAAGCTACCTATTACATATGAAATATAAATACTTGAAATACAGTTTAGGAGTGATTCCAACAATCTCCCCCTCAAGTATATATGAATGTAGACGGTGAAGGCTGATCGGCTCCAAACGGTCTATCTTTTATTAGTCAACCACTTGTGAATGGTCAACCATAAAAGTCAAACAACTCGGAACGCAATGCAATTAAGTCCAGAGGAGTTTAGTGTTATATCCCCGGGTCGTTAAGTCCCAACGATGTGTGAACACTGTAATACAACGAATCTGTGATGGGGTGATATTGAACAGGAATGGGTTAATGATAATACTAGATGACAAAGGAAAAATCTGAGAAAATTAAAAAGTTAAATTATATTAAATAAACGCTATCACTATTTTTAAAGTTGGATTTTCTTGAATTTTCTTTTATAAATCTACTTTACTCCTGAAAATGAGCAACTTTTATGAAAATGACTTTTGTGGAAATACGAGAATTCTTAAAAACGAGCTACGAAAGTGAAAAATATGCAATTTAAGGTCTACGGGTACAAATCTAATTTTCCTACATTCTACATGACCACAAATAATTTTAGGAAAAAGCCGGGTATTTTTTCGACTTTCATTTTATTTTCTACGAATTAAAAACTATTTTAAACTAAATTAATTATTAAAACTACTAAACATTTTTAGAAAATTCTACAAAATTTACAGAAAGTACTTTAAACACTATTGAATCTATTAAAAATAAAAAAAGTGGACTATTGCTTAATAAAATAAGCAGTAAAAAGAAGAAATAAGCAAGTAGGCTTAAAACTGAAAAGGGTGTTATGTATTAAATGTTGCAAATAAAAACACAAAAAGACCCTAGTGCAGATGGTTGGAGGGTGTTTGCTGTGTGCGTGCAGGTAGACCATCAGGTCCTAGGTTCGATTCCCACCATGGCACCTTTTTGTTACATGATTTTTTTTTCTTTTGAAAGCTAAAATATAAACAAAAATAAGAACTTTACTAAAACATAAACGTTGAAAAAAAACTTAAAATAAGCTGTGGAGTGGCTTATTAGCAGCAGCAGTCACATGGGAGTGTTTGGCTTATGACATCTACAAGAATTAAAAACTAACAAAAGCTTATAAATAGCTACCAATTGGGCTCCCATTCCTACAAAAAGCTAAGACAAATTAAGAACATGCTACAAACTAACTGTAAATCCAGTCTCCATTCTATCCTTAACTCAACCAAACTTAAAATTAAACTCAAAAGTAACTAAGAGAGCAGGAGGACAGCAAGACTAATTGTTCGCATGAAATCGAAACTAAAAACTTGTTTAACCTTTGAAACAACTATGTTAATGCAACATAACTTCAAACTCAGTTCTTAGGATCCAACTTGGGTCAAAAGATGACTTTTTGACCCATGAACTTTGCAAATTCAAACATAACTTCAAAAGGCAAATTTCTTGAAACTCATTTTCTTAAACTTGAACTGAATGAAACTTAAACTTGAAACTCACAAAAGCTGAAACATGTCCTTTTATCTGAAATAAACTAAAACAATCACACAACTTATAAAAATGGAGGAAACAATAGGCTAACTAAAGGGGAGCGTTTGGCTGAAAAGGACTAAGGGGCTGTTTGGTTGGGGGCTGCTAGGAGCTTTTAGGGGCTTAAAATAACTAGCGGAACCTCAAATGAAACTACCAAACCGAACACTTAGCTAAATCCTATGATCCAGAGCTTAAATCACCTAAACTTAAAAGGATTTCATTATTCTAAATGGGAAAAGCAGGTTATTAATTCAAGGAAATTCCTAAGAATGATCTTTAAAAGAAAAATGGCATTTACCAACTGAAATTCCTAAGAATGAATTAGCTAATCTTAAACAACTAATTTAGCATTTACCAACTGAAATAACTAAGTTAACTACCCACTAAGATAAGTAAAAAAAAGGCAATGACTTGTGCTTGCAGGCTTAAAACGGTTTAGGTGGCTTATTGGGAGCTTATTTTCGAGCTGACAATTGAGCTTCCGAGTCAACAACAAGCTAATTGTTGTTGTTGTGGGCTGTTGCTGATGTGAAATTACCCACTGATGCAGACCAAGTGCATTAAACCAAACACTGCCTTAATGGCAGAAACTTGTGAAAAACATATTTCAGGAGACTTTTTTTTTATGTTTTTCTGAGACTTTTAACAAAACTCCACTATACTTCAACAATTCTTTAACAAACCATTTTAAAACATGAATAATCAAAACTCAAGAACATTTAGGGAAATTTCCAACTGCATAACTGAAATAAATGGAATAAAACTAAGATTACATTGAAAATTAAAGGATTACAACTGAATTTAAATGACAATGAAAATAACATGGACTAGAACATCAGACTCTAGACTAAAAAAAACTAAAAACTAAATTAAAACTAAAAAAACTAAAAACTAACTCCTGACTTCTCTGTCTTCTTTTCTCTTTTATAGCTCTCAACAAAGTTTTCCTCTATCATTCTTGGCCATAGATGTGGTCAATTTGATCTCAACCGTTTAATTGGCATTTTGGCGCCAAAATGGTATATCAACTGGGGGAGGGGTTTTGAGTGAAAGGAAGGAGAAACATTAATTGTTTCTTGTTTTGTTAGGTGAGGTGGAGTGATAAGGGGTGGAGTGTGAGCTGGAGGTGAGGGGTTACCTGGTTTTGCAGAGCAGTTGGAGGAGACAGTGAGGTGTTTTGGAGGGAAAAGGGTTGGGGGTGGTTAACTCATTGACCGGGTATTAGGTTTGGACGGGTTGGATTGGGTAAAAGGGTTTGGGTATTGGGCTTGGGCTAGTAGTTGGGTAATGGACCGTGGGTTTTAGAATTTGGATTTAGGATTAAGATTTAATCCAATAGGTAGCTTAGGGGACCAACTGTGTATAATTCGAAACTCCAGGGACCAAAACTGTAAATTATGAAATTGTAGTCCAAGGGTTGGTCTTGCCAATCATCAATAATATAAGGGCCATTTTTGTCATTTTCTGAAACTCAAAGGACTAAACTTGTAATTTCTCAAAACTTTTGAAATTTTTCACCAAAGGACTAATTATGACAACTTATGATTTCAAAAGGACCTTTGGTGACTTTTCTTTTAAAATAAGTGCTCAGGGACTATTTCTGCCAATTTTTGAAAGTTGGGGGACTGAAACTGCCAATTATGCAAACTTTGTTCGTTTTTCATTTGTTTTCAATAATTTTGCATCTGAAACATATAAACACAATTTTGAGATATTTTCAGTATTTTGATGCATTTCTGAGTGTTTTTAAATGTTTTGCAGTTCAGATTTGACCAAAAATTATGAGTATTTACACACTCATCAACGTTGATGTAATAGTAGCTTTGACGTCTACTGACATTCTTCTTTCTCGTGAGAAAAATTGCCTTGAATCCAACAATCTCCCTAGTGTAGAGAGATAGTTTTCTTTGAGCGGTTTTGCTTTGACGTCATCTTAAACTTTGTTCTTTGATCATTGTTCTTTGTGGTGAAAGTGATAGTATGTTGTTATCTGCATCAAGTCTGCCTCAGGTCTGCTTCGCTGCTCCAGTGTCTCCACGTCATTCTTCAACATGCTCACACGCTCTTTGATGTTGGAAATCAATACTGATGAAGTTCTTTAAGTCTTTGACTTTGTAGATTCTTTGATTTGATGAAGAATCATTCTGACTGTTGTGTTGCATTCGAATAGAACTTCCATTAGTGATGATGTTGGCGTGAGCATGAAAAGAATCAGCACGATCATTCCGCTCTGGAGCTTCCATAAGAAGAAAACATTTCAAACGGTTAGTAATAAGCGGTTTCCGGCACTTACAAGTTTGAACTTCGAGAGTGTTAACAGCATAGTGTGAAAACACAACTCTAATTCTTACAAAGGCCGTTCCTGAACTGGAGTCCCACAAGTGAGATAACGCGATGTACCGAAGTACATCTACAGTTCAGATGAGTCGCTGAGGTACACCGAAGCATCACCTCACGACTGTAGACCGTTTGAGACACACTCCGCGTAATCCACGGGGAGTTACCGAAGTGACCTGCTGTCAGGGCTGTTTGATGTTGACCCTGGCAGGAGTTTCCATTCAATCACTGAGAATCACAGAAGTGAACCTCTCATAAATGTTCTCGACAAATTGCTAAGATCTGTGAAGGACTCGATATGAACCACTGAATCACTGAAGATCTTATTTGTTGATCAACAAGTGATGAAATATCAAGTGTTCCTAAGAGATCTTTTGATGAATCTCGTGGCTCTAGACTCAATAGTGCGTTTTGGTTTTCCTGAGCGGAGACTAGGGAGAGGGTCTCCTTCTTCAATACCAGCGATCTCTAATAGAAAGCCAATAGTTTACGTAGGGTTCCCTGTGAGAATGAAACAAGTTTCTGTTGAGAGAAACTTTAGTGGCTAAGAAGGTTTAGTGCATGCGTCACTGGGTCCATGACGACTTTTAATCTTCAATACCGGTGTCACTAAGTGACAATCAGTAGCATATGAATTGAACCCGGTGTCTGCCCTAAGTTGAATAATCTGGAGGGTTGTTTCTTTTCACCCTTTACTTTACATTTCTTTTTTATTCTTCAACTCCTTCTTTCTCCGATTCTCATTTTCTCCTTTTTACAATCATTCCTAAGGACTTCTAACACTAACTAATGGTAGTGTCCTTGGGTAGATCCCTCCGGCTCTGGCGGATCATAGGACGGTTATTCCTAACCTTAGTCACCTTATAACTCCATGACTAACCTATGTTGCCATTAAAACCACAGTTTGTGAAAAAAATCTCTCAAATGGTTTGTAAATGAAAAACATGTTTGAACCACTATGAGAGATGAGGTTTTGCATAAATACTCCCCCTCCACATGTGCTTAAGAGTATTAATGGTTTAAATGCACAGTGAGGAAAGAGCGCGCACTTTTTGAATTGATCCACTGAAGATAGACAATCCCCCGCGAGACACGGTTACGTTGCATAGTTAAAGAGTTACATTATCAGCTTTTAGGTGACAACTAGCTCTAATAACTACCTTGAAGGTGTAGACAAACCTCGAAAGGTTGTCATACCCGTCAGAGTTCATGTCTATCAAGAGACACACTATTCTTTATACAACATGTTTTACGTTTACTTAGACACATGGAGTCTGAATTGGTTGCTTAACTGCCATGATTTGACATTGAGCTTTTCTGAACAGGACCTGCCCATTATTAAAGTTTGATCAAGCGATCATTACATTTGCACAGAGCGTTTCCTGAACAGACTCATCTTACATGGTAAGCTCTTTGAGAACTATCTGTACTTGAGACTGCCCATACTGTTGGAAAGCTCCAAACAGATGTGGAAGTTCCATCAATAATCTCGATCAACAGTGGATTTTCGACTATTACATTGAGAAATTGATACGTTGCATTGGCACAGAGCGCCCCCTAACAGATAGAAGTCACCTAGTTAAGTTTTTCACGCGCGAGAAAGGAGTGACA